>BMAO01018133.1:0-146319 GCA_019973975.1 Trichonephila clavata | reverse complement strand
TAACGCGCTTTAAAAACCGAAAAAGATCTCTCACCTGATGCATTTGATATCGGTATAGTTAAAAATATTTTTAAAAGTATCTCTACATTAGGGAAAGTCGAGACCATTTCTTTTGCAACTCGATAAATTTCTATTGGAGTGTTCATTGTATCTTTGTTTTCTTTTAAAAATAGAAAAACTGATCCAATTCATCGTCAAAATTAAACGATTCAATATCGTCTTTGTAAATATCCTTTAATTTTTGTACAGCTTTCTTCTTAATTTCAGGTAACATCTCGTCAAAAATACAAAAAAAGTGTTCGATAACATTTTCATATATTCCAGCTCTTCAGAATAGTTCTGCACTTGTTCTATCACATATGACATAGAATGAGTTGACCAAGAAATTTTCCCTATTTTCAAATTCATGACCTTCTTTATAGTTTCACCGAAAATAATTTTCTCTTTCGCTGCCTGCAAGTTTGTCCAACTTCCTTTTCAAATGAGAGCCCTGATAAAGCAGTTGCTTCTTGTTCTACTTTTCCAAATTCATTCCTGAAATTTTGTATATAATTTTTAAAGATTTCAGTAGATTAGTTCCTTTTATCACACCCAACTGATTGTAATGCTTTGCTAGTAGCACTCACCCTCTGGAGTATGGCCATAATCACGGTCATTAGAAGTTTCATACTTCCCCATCTATTCAAAAGAGAAGTTGCCTCTAGTATTGTGATCTTCTCCTCATTTGTATCACGGATTTCAGCCCGGGCCTCTTCTATGTGTGTATAACCAAGTCTTATAGCTCGTACGGCATCTGCTCTTGCTGACCATCGTGTATCTGAAACTTTTTTCACAGATATTGCATGTTTACTCCTTTCCAGATTTTTATTTAAAATTAGCCAGCGATGGGTTGACACAGAAAAAAATTGAATAATTTCTGTGCAAGCATAAAATATTTAATTGCATCGCTACAACTTTCTGCTGCTAAATTTCCTACTAAATTTAAAGAATGAATGGCACAAGGAATATAAACTGCGCTTGAACTGTGTTCTTTAATACGTGCCTGTAGACTGAGTACCGCCGGACATATTAGACGCATTATCAAATGTCCCCTCTGCAATTTTTAATATGCAGTCCAAATTTAGAGCTAAAATTTCTAAAGCATTAAATTTTTTTTTCCAAACTCTTATAAAATTACATGATCTTTTTTCAAATTTTCTGATAGAATTATGAAATTTCTGATTTATAAAACACACATATTTTGCTTAATTCTTTTATTCTTTACAGAAATCATAGTTTAATTTCTAGAACAAAACGTGGCTTAGCTTCCGGATTACTTATAATCAAAATTATTAAATTCTCAACCAAAAGTAAGCTTTCAAAAATTCTAGTTTTCTTTTAAAAAACTATGGGATTTTTTGAAAAAACAATTACAATACTCTTGATTTTTGTAAAGTTTCCTTTTAAAGTTTCTAAATATAAGTTAATAAAACATTAACTGAATACAAGTGTTTTTTACACATTCTAGTTTAGTATTATTACTATACTTGTTTGTTTTCAAAAATCTTAATACTTGTGACTAAACAAACAATAAAACATTTCCAAAATAATTTGAAATTCTAAGATAACTCAAAACTGTTTGACAAACGCCACAATATATCACAAAAGAAATCTACAATTTTTCAACTAAATT
This sequence comes from Trichonephila clavata, assembly GCA_019973975.1. Classification (NCBI taxonomy): domain Eukaryota; kingdom Metazoa; phylum Arthropoda; class Arachnida; order Araneae; family Nephilidae; genus Trichonephila; species Trichonephila clavata. Next base: position 144,647 of record BMAO01018133.1, on the reverse strand, counting down.
TATATCTTAATTACATTCAAAGTTCCCTATCTCAAAATTAAACAATCTTACTACATATTGACTAACTTTTTACATTTCTATTTTGTTTGAAATCCCTCTCTTATCTACTTTATAAATTGTGTTTATCATATTTTTATTTCTGTAATACATTTTGCTACCACTTTAAATAGTTTTATACTAGGAGCAATTAAAAAATAGTACCTATATTTTTCAACATTTATTATTGTTCTGTAAAAATAAACATTTCATTAAATGCTTTTTATAAGAAATTTCTGCCATAGTTTTGGCATTGTTGCCTTTTTTAAAGATTTTAAATACAGTTATAGATGAATTTTGATTAACTTTACTAGAACTTTGATTAACTTTATTATTTATTAAAGAAATTATGCATTTTAAAGTAATTATACGATTTTTATGTATTTTTATAATTAGTTATACACATTTAATTATTAGATTGCATTGAATATATATCCTTTCAAATTGTCTGGACAAAAGATCTTAGTCAAAAAAGTATCGCCAGTAAATCACTCTTAAAATGGCAATAAATACAAAAAGAAAGAAAAAATTTGTGCTTTTCAAATTTAATCTTACAAAATAATGGTTCTCTTAGCAGTTTTATAGTATATTAGAAAAATTATGCGTTTATTTCACGTTACCAATAAAAAGAAAGAAAAATGTATTTTTAAGTAAACTTAATATACTTTCTTTCTATGAAAATTCTTTTAACAGTTTGAAGCAATTTTAATTAAATATTTAGAAATTATAGATTGGCTCATATATTACTAAACAAAATTATCGTAATACGTTAGGATTACAAGCAAAAAATCAACGCAATAAATATAATACCGTTTTTATTTCAATTTCTATTTATGGTTAGGATTCTTTTAAGTATGGTAAATAATTAATGGATGTACTCAAAATCTCATTAATGTTTTGTATTTTAAATGAACTACTATCGCTTTTTATAACTGACTCAAGAAATTATTTTTATACGAGAGGCAAATAATACTTTTTCATTTGAATAACAATGCCAATCGAAAATGTTTTAAGATTCAAACTACGAAAACACATTTAAATATGCTAATCATCATGAAAATATTCTAAGAAACTGATGACAGTTATTTATATTTATGTATGTAATACGAAAAATAAATAAATAAATAAAATAGTAATGACACGCAAATGCGACAAAATATTTTTCTTCACTTTATTTTACGCAATGATTAAAATACCGCGCATTAAATCTTAAAAATCAAAAAAGAATTTGAAAATGAAAATATAGGTACCTTTTTTTGTTGTTTAAACACGGTTCTCCGATTTGTCTGTATAAGCGCAGGAAGCTAAAAGAAATGAGTTCAAAAGTCAAATTAACGCAAAATATTCTCAGTTTTCTTCGAAAAGGGGTCTTTTTCTGAGGGTCATTCGGTCCCATTCTTTTCATTCGTCCTTAAGCCTGCCATAAATCTTGATCGTGCTTTTCCCGATCCTGCTTTTGTCCAATGTACCGAAATTCTTCTTTAACGCGCCCCCTCCCCTTCCCCCAGAGGGCCAACGTTGAGAACTCATTGATACTCCTTAAAAAATAATTAACTATAGACTTGGAGGGTGACGGAAGATTTCTGACGCTTATGGTCCTATCTTTTCTCGAAACGGGTAGCAGTTATCGAGCCCTTGCTCACCATCAATGCACATCCAGTCTTTTGGTTGTTACAGAAATAAAAGAGAACCGGCATAAATAAAGTATAATATTCTCTTTCATTGGACCATCTCTGAAAAAAATTCCGACTAAGGGCCAAGCCTTCCTGTAGCTTCTTAGTGCGACGTTTATTACAGTTAATCAATCAATAGACGAAGGGGTTATTGTCATTTACAGGCAAATAACATTCTGAATGGATTTTTTTCCATCCTAAGTGTTATCTGTATTTCACTTCAAACGATCTTTCAGTGGATCCGCTTTGAATTAGAAGTTTTTCCTACATTCAAAGATTACACCACTCCTTGTCTTCTCATTATTTTGAGTAATTTTACCAGCTTTTAAACTTTTCTTATTGCGTTTCCTGAGATTCAGAATTCACACGGAAAACTTATATCGTTTCAAGCCAGTGACATACTATTTTATAAACGTAAAATAGCTGGTAAAATGTTATCAATGGTAAAAGACCATTGATAACATTTTACGACTTTTTGCTTACACATGTAAGGGGCCCCTGTAGCTAGGAGATTTTATTTTCGATGACGTAATATCGCCAGATGATATGTATAAATTATAGCAATGTAATGCGTGTGTTTTATGTCAGAAAGTATTTTGCTTGACTTCATGTCAGTAAACTAATTTTTTTAAATCTTCTATTTTCCATATGCTCGCGCCCCCCTCGTAGGGTTATCACGCTTCCCCCTCGGAGGGAGGTGCGCCCCACAGTTTGAGAAACGCTGCTCTACAGTTTTTTTCGAAAAATTACTTTCGTCTATTTCACTATTTGATTCATTCATCAATTTAGAGAAATTTCAATGTCACTTAAATATTTCGCTATTTCTGTCATGCTGACTGAAATAAAACTGATGCTAGATTTTCAAAATACTTCAATCCAGTTCCGGATTACTCGTTAGGAGGAGTAGGCAATTGCCTATGGGCCCCGTGCTTTTTAGGGGCCCACAAAAGCGTGTTCTGTTTTCTGTTAGAGCTTTAAAAACAGGCTAAGGGGCCCGAGAACTCGACTGTTTAGTGGCCTCCATGTCGTTTAATCCGACACTGCTTCGATCTCTTTCCCCACATTCTCAAAATATAAACACGAAAATCCAGATAACAATAAATCATGAACCTTCAAATACTAAATTCTTTCGAAAGAACTAAACATTGGTAGTTGTTTATAGTCTGAGATCTGGGATCATTATTTTAATATAAGAAATCTGGGATCAACTTTTTAAAAACGTGGAACCGAAAACATATATTAAAGACCAAAGTTCAGGAAAACATTTTTTTTTTAAAAAAGCAAAAAACAAACGGATTTTAACCGCAATTACATGCAATATATGAGGGCAACACTAATTGTTATACGATTCAAATCGTGGGTAATCATTGGGTTTGCAATATCAGTACAAAATTTTTTTGTTGCACGTTGAACTTATAACTGAAGTCTATCAGCTTGGGGCCCCTGTTTGTGCTCGGGGCCCCTGGCGGCCGCCAGCCGCTTAATCCGCCTCTGATCCCAGACATATTTTCCTCAAAGTTGTTCAAATATAGTGTAAAAAAAATTAATGCTATAGGTATTTTGAATCTAAACTATGCAAAAGTATAGCACAGTACCCAAAAATACTTGGTAACTCTCCTTACAATAAACACATGTCCCACGCCGAATTTTATTAACGTGATGTGGAAGTTCAGGGAATCGACTGCCAGGTCAGATGTCGTCCTCATCATGGTTCAAGATGAAGACATCCATCTCTAATAGTTCCTTCAGAGTGCGACATTAATAAGCAATCCCTCCCTCGGTATATTCTAGGGGTAGAAACACCGATAGTTTTCTTCCTCCAAATCAAATCAGCATTCCATATTTGACATATTTCGATTGTTTGAACTGTATTTGAGAGGGATTGAGCATTCGAAAAACTAATTAAATATTCTTCATTATACCTTGAGAGAATTTTCAATTGTGTGTGTGTTATGATATTTATATTAGTTAAAAATTCAATTCAACAATAAAAAATTTTCACAAATTGTTTTAACCAATCTGAGGATATTGAGAAAAAAATTATCAATAAAGGTTAATAATGCCTCATAATTCACTAATGAATATGTCACCCATTTAAATAATTCGTTATGATTATTTTTAGAGATTAAAAAATGAATTCAGTCACTCGTTGCATGATACAGATGAGTATATTTATTAGGAAGTATCGAATTTTTTTTTCAAAATTTCAAAACCTAACTAGACCGAAAAGATGTTCCCTGGTATAGAGATAAAGACATAAATAAAATTTTTAAAAAATTTATGTTAAGTACTGCCACAAAGGAAATGAAAATTTTAGGAATTTTTTCCCCTTTTTTATGGTAAAAAGTCAAAGTAACCTTTTTTAAAGAAAAACAAGCACTGAAATATTTTTTAGCATTTATGGCGATGAGGGGACATTTACTAAATCGTTACAAGAAAGAAAAACGTTAGGTACATTTAACAACTTATTTAGTATAAAATTTTTAATAAACCTGTATACAAGTTACAGTGCACGATGAAGTGGAAGACCGAAAAAATTTGGATCTGACAGATTCGAAGGTGCAAATAGAGAGAGCTCGGGTGATGAAAAGTTGAAATGTACTTTTCACTACTCAATACTCACTTATCAATCATCATCTCTTTTGATTATTCATATAGTAAAAAAATAGTTTTATTTTCAGTCAAAAATACTTTAATCAAGCCCTTTGAGGTAATATTAAATTTTGAAATTATTTTTCAATTGTTTTTCGCCTAATCTCCATGTTATAGAGCATCTCTCCCACAGAGGCAAGTTTCGATTAATTATGTATTTTTTCTCCAAATAACAAAGATCCGCTCTAATGTTCATGTAGGTTCCAAAATACGGAATTAAGAAAAAAAAGTTTAAATCCGTTTTCTTTTTAAAAAATACTACTAGCAATTTATCTTTTAATTTTATCTCTAAATATGTGGTTCTTTTCAATGATTTGAAATAATTTTTCCCATTACTTATTGAATTCAGACCAGAGGAGTTTTTTTTAATATAGGTGGATGCGCGCGCGTGTTAGTAGGACAATAATTTAAAATGTTGTACTTTGCGAAAATCTGTTATGTATTACATTCCAATCGAAAATTCGATGGTCATTAAAACTGTTGTTCTTTGTGGACAGTTATATGAAACAAATGATGCTTGAGGACTTTCAAATGGGGACTTTCAGAAGTTTTCTTGCACACAAACTGTTATAAGAATATTATTGATAAATTATACTTAATATTACGAAATATTACGCCACGATTATGAGATAAAAAGTTTAAATGCACAACAAAAATAATTCCAAAATACATGCTTGTTTTCTGATTACTTTAGCACTTTGAAATAAAGCAATACCTTTACCAATTAAATATTTTCGTATGCTGAAACGATTACAATAAATATTTCGCACTGATAGACAAATGCGACGAACTGATTCAGTTCTAGTTAACCAATTGTATATTTGTAGCGATCTTTTTAGCTGTTATCTGTATAATAAAGCAAGAAACACGTGCGACTGATGATCCTTCGATTGGGTCGACTCTACCACCCCCAAATACAATGTTGATTTTTTTTTTACCTTTCTTGGAACGTTGGAACGAGACCTTCTGTTTTCACCGTAACGATCGCTTAACGAGGTTGTATGTAATTTTATTGCTCCCTTTAAGAATTAATGAGACAAGTGCTGAGATACTTCTGCTCATTTCGGTCGCCGAAAGAAACCACGTCTACATCTGGTGTTCATTCAAGCTTTTGTTTTCCCACAAACTTAGAACCTTCCCAATGGATAATTTATAAGAGAAATGATAAAAAAAAATTGTTTCACCTTTCTTTTTCTGATCCTTTATATTCTCTTAAATACGATGCTTGTACACGTTGCAGTGATCTTAAATAATAATAATATAAAAATATAACGGAACAGAACAAGGATGAAAATGAAAAAAAAATATTTAATTTACAAAATCTTGAGTCGCATATCTGAAAACAAAGGTGAAAAGATTCCACTCGATTTGAAAGACAGCTTTTGAGATTTCAAGATGCAACATTTTGTCGAGCTTTCAACTTTTCAAGTTTTTCGATGAATGCTTTTCATTTTTTTTTATAAATTATTCATAATAATTTGATTCAATATTTCGGCGCATGTATTGCATCCCCAAAGTATTCAATGGATGGTGAAATCATATTCTTCAAGCATTTTCTACATGCAGATATTTATGAACATTAAATGTCCCTCCAAATTATTATTGATGGGGGCCATTGAGTCGGTATTTATAAATATTATATTTTTAATATTGGCAACGGATATAATTTATTTGTTCCTGTGATCCATTAGGGTGATTTTCCGAAAGAAACACTTGCATATTAATATACTGCTGTTTGTAAAAAATTCATCTCCATGAAGGAATCAACAGAATTAAAAAAAATTTAATGCACGAACGACGTGTATTAGTACAAATAAATTTGACGATAATTTCAAAGCAAAAAAAACAACAATATTAAGTGATTGAAATTAGTATTTGGTGTAGGCGCCACGCGCTGCAATAAGTTTCGCTATACGACGTGATAATTAGTCAAACAGATTTTGAATGTCTGCTTGTGGAAGAGAATTCCATATTGCTTGTATGCGCAGCAAAAGTTCGTCTTTTGAAGCTGTAGAACGCGCATCATGAGCGAGACTCCGACCAACCAAATCCCACACGTCCTCAATAGTCGACATATCCAGTGAATAAGCAGGCCAAGTAAGAAGTTGCATGTGTTAGGTGGAACAGAAGTCTTGAACAGTTTTTGCAACGTGTGGGCGTGCGTTATCCTGCTGAAAGATAGCTCCAGGGATGCCTTGAAGGAAGAGAATGACTTCGGGCTGTAGGCGTTCACGGAATTTACCTGTTGAGATTACCCTCTATTTTCGTTGCAAATTGTATCGTCCATGATACGAAATCGTACCCTAAACCGTAATGCCAGGTGTTAGGCTACTATGTCGTTGGATAACTCACTCTGGAAGGCAGAGTTCACCGGCATAGCATCTAACACGAATGCGGCCGTCATGGTCCCACGAATTGAAGCGTGATTAATCTGAAAAGACAACTTGGTGCCAATCAGTTTGCCATGAGCCCATTGCAGACGCAGCCGTCAATGGTTTGCCGTGAGGGGGGATCCTGTATAAATGCACCCTTGCACAAAATCCACAGTGCAGTTGACGTCAATGAATTGACGAAGACGACATTAGTACACCTGTAGCAGTAGACCAACGTGCTGCCAACTACCTAGAGGAAGCTGTACGGTCATTCACCGCCATGCGGAGTAAGTGTCGATCGTCGCGCGCTGACGTCACCTTCCATCGTCAGTTTTCCGATTTGTTCAGTGCTCGTTGGTCCACTGCTTCTAAACTCGCATCACTGTGAAACTGTTCCGCTGCACACGAGCTTCTATTGCGCGATAGGAAAATCCTCCTTCTTGAAGGCTTATTATCCTCCCCCGCGCAATCGCTGTAAGTTGTTGGAATTTCTGCTCGTTTCGTCGACGAGACATACTTAGATCTCTCTAAGCTTTCACCACTAACAAATAATCATTAACTATTTTCAACATCTCGCTACAGACCTCTATTTATACGCTTTCAGCATCAGTTCGGAGAGCACTGAGCACGCCACGCATGCGCGGTGGCTCTGAAAATTTACTATTTTACGTAACATCCTATAATTGATATTGCAAAGCTCATTTAATTCGGATGGCTCCTTCATGGTGTTGCATGTTTTTACAAACAGCAGTGTAATAAGTGTATCAATAAACTAGTATTGTTTTTAAAAAGTTTTAGTTCACCACATAATTCACCATAAACACATATATGTTGTACACTGGCCTCCAAAAGGTACAACGGGTTTTCGAATCCCACTAGTATAAAAAATATCAGTAATAATAATAAAAAAAATTATGAATAAAAGTAATAAACCTCAAGAAAGTTTATGAAAAAAACTTTAGTCGTTTTTATTTTAAAGAAATGAACGTCTGCATAGAAGTCGGAGAAAATGCTTAAAAATTAAACTTTGTCAACTTCCATCTGTATTTTTCTAACATGGTTTCAGCGTCACTAACCACTATACCGGATGGGCGGTCAATTGGATGAATTGAAAGGAATTATCACAAGCTTATGCTCTGCTTAATGTGTCTCTCAGTAGCATCAAACGACTCTGGGATCAGTTTAAATTAGAAGGTTCTGCATCTAGAAGTCGTGTTTTAGGTCATAGATTGTCAGCATGGTTCCCACCAACCGTTGATGATCTTTATATGTGCTGAGGCAGTCCGTGGCAAATTAAAATTAATTCAGGATTGTGTGGACTGCGTTAGGTGGACCGAAGAAGGTTTAAAATAAGTTAAATATTCGTGACCCATTTCCATTGTTTTTAAAGTTAAAATAAATTAGTAATGATTTTTATGTGTTAAAATTTTTTAGGGTAAAGTATGATAGATAGGGACATAAAGTACAATTAAAGACAAGCGCCACACGGTGGAAATCAGGCCGATCGTAATTACAGCCGTCTATCCAAGTTTAAATAGCAAAAGAATCTCACCTATCGCTACATGCGATAACTTTTATAAATTATGGCAGTATAAAAAAGTCCTGCATCTAGACAACAGCTAAGTTCTGTTTTAGACATGATCCGGAGTTGTGAAGTGAATGTTAAAAATTTTCCTTGGTTTTAATGAGAAAATAGTACTTTTCTGTATGTGTGTATGGGATACGTAAGTATTTTTGAATGCAATTGATATTTTCTAATTCATTTTATTTTTTATTTACTAACGCAACTTACACTTTTGTGTGTTAAAATTAATATTTATAAAAAAAATCTTATATAATATTTATCAATGACCTTTTCACATTTTCATTTATCATTTTCGGGGGATCAAAATTAAATTTGAAATTTGTAGAATTATGTATTGTAAAAAAATTATCTCACTTGGGAATCCTTAATCAAATTTTTGATGTAGAATGGGTCTATGGGCTCAATAAGATTAGGAATCACTGTTCTAGGTCAACCACGAGTTACAACACCCAATATAGAAGGAAACCATTTTCTAGTTCGAACACCTTATGCTTTTTTCGTTTAATGTTTAATAAATTAACAACTATATAAAAAGCGCTAAATAATTGTGAAATCTTTGATGTGATAAATGGCGTTTTCAATTTTTTTACGGTGTGTGTCTATTTGTGTTATTTTCTGTATATGTATAAAGTTTTGAAAAATTTTAACTTAGAGTTATTGATTAGAGAATATTTAGAAAGATCCTTTTTCAAGATTTCAAACCCTTGTCTTGATAAAAGCAAAAAAGTTTTAAAAATATTTAGGTGCATTCGGGTTCCTGTGAGGGTATTTTCCTAAAATATTAGAAATAGTAATATTTCTCAATACTCTAAAAGTTATATTTTCTGTCTAGTGTCTTATAAGGCAAGTTCATTATAAAATACTTAACATAATCATGCTATGTATAAACGTCTAACGAAATTCTTTTTAAAGAAACTCATTTTAATTACAAATATTAGATCACTTTTGTAATAATAGAATTAGGCTAAACAATTGAAAAATACAATTGTTCCCGCAGAACTGTGCAACAATAGATGAACACTTCGATGAATATATTTTAAAATAAAATAGTCTCTGTTGTCGATCAATAATGGCACAAATATATGCAACAAAGGCATAATTACAACTATTTTAATTCCCATTATTAATTTATTCATTGTGAATTTGTGTCTTGCGAATTGAAGTCTTAAAAAGTCTGAGAAATAAATCTTGGAAAAAATTAAGAATGACCTTTTCAATCACTTTTGCGTGTTTGGCTGTTTTGCTGCTGCCTTGCTTTTCTATGATTGAACAGTTCTTTACCGGGAATTGTTTTTACACCTTCGCCATCGTTCTTAATGTAATGTTAAGAGAACTGTATGCGAAGACAGCTGATACTAACTTGAAGACTAACAAAAAGTCTGGAATAATTTGCAATTGCAATCTGCAGCAATTTGAACTAATATGTTACGAGCCCATCGACATTCTTCAGGCACCCCGACTCGTGAACAATCCGTTTGCCTACGCCTACACCAACAATCCTTTCTGTGGAGAGGATTTTCCTCCCTTGGATCCGGATGTAGTACTTCCATAAAACATCTATCTCATCTACATGCATTTATTTAAAAGCCATAGAGATCCAAATAAAAATAGCCAAGCCTTTCCGAAAATCACGCAAGACAATAAAACTTATCAGAAGCTACAACCAAAACCTTTGCAAGAGGCACCAAACGAAGCTTCTAGTCTCATTGCAATAGCGAAAAGTTTGAAACTGACTCTGGTGTACTTGAAATATGTTAGCTTATGAAAAGAGAAAATGCTAAAACAATAATCCTTTCGAATATGAATGTGGAAGAAATAGTGTCTAGGTCTTGATTGCTTCTTGATGTAATCTATTTAAAGTTACGTAACGCAACAGAACAAGAAACATCTTCCTAATTTGGCGAAGGAATCAAAATCAAGAAGTAACGACACAGATAGGGTATAACTCCTTTTCTTTCAGCACCATCTCAGCAACTCAAAATAAAAGAATTGAATAACAAGCGTTCTTTACAACAAGATTCACAGCACCACTGGAACTTAAAATGAATTCTTCATGATAACATCTTACAAAAAGCCATCACATCAAACTAAACAATTTTACGAAACAATACCGAACATCATTGCTACCAGTATTCAAAATATACGATTCACAGAAAAAGAAAAATGTTCAATCAATAATGCTACAAAATAGACAATGTCAAATCATACTTCGTAATTTTGCACATTACGTGTATTTTTGTATATAGTTTTATGTGTTTTTTGTTTTTTGTGTTTTTATCTTTAATTATCACTGCGGCCTCTTATTCTTTAGTTAGTAAGAAATATATAGATATATGCACTATTCGTATTTGACATTTACGTCTTCCAAAGGTGAATGGACATAACCCCTTAATGGAAAATGTGAAGTGGATCAAAGAGACTTATTTAAAAAGCCTTTGTTCCTTATATAATGACAAATGCCTCAAAGAAGGCTTACCCTTTTATTTGACTCTATAAGCCTCACAGTAGGCTTTCCCATTTTTGTGACTGATGCGCCTAAAAAATGGCCTTACCAATTGTAGAGACAATGATGCCTTAAAGAGGCTCTAAATGGTGTGAGTATAAATAGCTGTTGACGGCTCTTTTGACCGTGAATAATGGACATTGTGAGGAAACGAATGAGAGAGAGATTATGACACAGTTGATGACATGGAGGGCATGGTTGAGAAATCTCAGGAAGAAAATGAAGGAGGTGGATGACTTGAATGCCGAGAAGCTCCCAATGAAGCGTTTCTTCTTCAGTAAAATCTATTCCAATAGTATGTTGGGTATTTTAATTCAATAGTGTATTCCAACACAATAGTGAAAATTCTCAATAGCGCCCCTTTTATATTTACAAAAATAAAACGTTTAGGCTTTCAGTTTTATGTGTCTTTCTTTTTCAATACTTGTATGATTTCTTAGAATTGTAAGTTCAAATAGTATTACACACACACTCATCAATTTTCTTTTGCACTGTTTTGTATACGTTTTCTGCTGAAAAATATAATTTTAGGATCCTATAAAGCGCACACACACACAAACTTAACCTTACTTCGCTGCCATCCAATTACTTGCAAAAACTTCTTTTAAAAAAATGGAGATAAGGATTTTGTTGTTGTTGTTTTTTAGATTTGTTAAGTTAATTTTAAGAAAAATTTTATAAACTAAAAAGAGGAAAAGAAATTATTATTACTAAAATGGGTAAAAAATTATTAAAAATAACATAAACGCGGCCCATTCTGTACCAAAAGTTTATGAACAACTTTTCAATTTTTCAATTCTGATGTGTTGCTACGTTGTTCATTTTTGAAATGACATTCAGGATAAGAAATATTTTAATTTTTACAAAAACCAGAGCACTTCACTTTAGTTATTATGTGAACTTGCTTAAAAAGCAGTGATTATATTCAATTTAAGGGACAGTAAATTTTTTAATAAAAAAGTGTTTGATAAATCTGATTGGGAAAACACTTCTACTGATATACAAAACATGCCCAAAAAATTTCAGTTAATTATTTTCAAAACTTTCTTAGCAATCGCTGGCTTCGTTTGAATATTTAAAAAAATGTCGAGTAAAACGCGTTTTAAAGTATGACATCTTACTTAAAGTAATGGCATCTGCTTTTACTAGGTAGCTTTTATAAGTTTTTACTAGGTAGTTTTTATTCTAGGGAACGGAAAATTATAAACTTGGTAATTTTATAAAGCTAATAAGATTGCCTATAAAATAAAATCATAAAAAAATTGTCAATTGTTTGCAAAATTCATAATTTTAGGGTAGTCAGATACCTTACGTCGGTAACAGCTTTAAAGAAATAATAGATTTTCATTTACGTCAATGACTTTTATAAGCATATATATATATATATATATATATATATAAAGTTATATTTGAAAGTTAAGCATGACATAAGAGGCGCTGTAAGAAATAATGGTCTGGAATTAAAAGTGTTTTTTGGGGGGGGGGCATCTGTTCCGGCGAAATCACTGGGTGCTTATCATTTAAGACATGAATTTGTAACGGTAACTAAAGTTTTAAGTGTTGTATATGGAATTTAATTTTAGGTCTAATTTAATTATCCTTACATTCCCCCTTCCCCCATTTTAAGAGGGAGTCACTGGCGTTTGTTTTCTCTCTTACAATGTATTCAATATTCAATGTATACAAAACAATACATAATATAGAAAAAAAAATTACACACAGTAAGTAGATTTGTAATACGAATAGTAAAATCAAAATATTATAAAATAAACGAAATTATAACAATAAACAAAATAATAACACTTCTAAAATATTAATTCATAAAAATGAAATTTTTACACATAAATGTACACTAGCGTTTTAAAATCACAATTGCTTCCAGGACAGGAGCTTCCGTTTCCTCCAATACTTTCATAATATTAAATTTATATTATGGCTAGCACATAATTTATCCATTATTTGTAGTATATATTGAAAAATAGTATCATATCAAACAATAACATAGTTGACATAAAAATACATGATATCATACAAATACTAAAATAATATGCATTAAAATCTACTCCGGCCATCGTAGTAATATCTAATATTGCACCATAAATATATGCATAGATGAAGTACACTGTTAAAAATATCAAAATATAGACACTAATAAAATGAAAACGGTTCAATACTATTCAACACACCAAACAATATTCTATTTTATATATATGCGTTATAAGAATATAATAACTCTTTTACTAATTTTTATTCGAAAAGGGGATTCATTTCTAGAAAGAAGTCTATAATCACTTCTAGTATTTACTTTTCAACGACACATACAATTTAGTGTGGTAACATTTTCACAATATTCTCACTTTTACTTAAAATCATCGCATAAAATATTTTGAATCACTCCGTAACTTTTTAATTTTATTCATTTCATAGAGAGAGAGAAATTCTTCTCTTTCTCTGACATTTCACCTTCACTAATATAAATCGCATCATACGATTTTTCTTCCAATCCTATGAGAAATCTGCGTGATCAAATCACAGATGTCCAGGGATGCTAATATGAAAAAAATAAGAGGTATACCAATTCAAACTAAGCAAGTTTGTCCTTTTAATGTTTCAAAACATATACAAAAATCATAATGATTGGATTCTTTTCTATCCACTGTAAAATTTCCAAAAATAAGCTTCAAGTTATTAAATTAACTTAAGCGTAGACAAGAAAAATTTCGGGAAACAGTGAATCCTGAAATGTGGTCAACAAATTAAAACATACAATTTCAAGATGAGAAAAAGATTTGTTTAAATTTAATAAAGTTACAGATGAATAAAATAATTAACAAAATAATAAAATTCAGTGGAGAAAAAAAGAATGCAATGTGACTTTATTTTTGTTTATTATCAAAATTAATATAATTAGTATTATTACATTAGAATCATTTCTCTAATAATTAACTTTGTATCCTTTAACCTCAAAACACCAATAAATACCATAAATGATAACTCAATTAACATTTTAAAATAAAATAATGAAGTACATAAAAATTTCTCAAAATTTTATATAATAAAACACACTCTACTTTCTCTTCTGAATATAAACATCACTTAACACAAAATATACCATATAAAAGTTTAATATCATTTATATTACTATTCCTCTTCGAAGAGTCTTGTTAAGCAAAACTCCGTCACTTCTGTACTACACAATACATTTCTTTTCTTTTTCACTTTATTTTGGATATCTTGTTGACTATAATTCAAGTGAAATTTTTCAGATGGATGAAAATGCCTTAAGCGGACTGAGTGAACCAATTCAGTCTGAGTTTTATTAAGGGCATTGGGTCTATCTATTTTAAACAATACTTCGGAACATTTTCTTAAAACGGAAAAAGGGCCTGAATAAGGGGGACCTAATTTCCTTGTATCGCATTGAAAATCTTCATATACTACCAAGTCACCAACCTTGAAATCAGCTTCCTGAAATTTTTTTATCATATCTAGTTTTATTTACTTTATAATATTGTTCGTTTCTTTCTTTGGCTAGTTTTCTTGCTTTTCTTTTCTATGGGAGGATATATTTCATTATCTCTTAGTGAAAATTCAAAAGTTAAATTACCATACATTAAATAGGTTGGAGGGAAGCCTGTTATTGTATTTGATTATATTGATAAATTACTTTTTCCAAAATTTTTGTCCATGGGACTATACTTGAGTTGTTACTAATTTCACATTTTAAGCGGGTAATGATGGTTTGATTTACACGTTCTACCTTTCCATTAGTTTGTGGTCTGTGAGAAGTAGTTAATAATTGAGTGACATTGTTATGTCTTAAGAAATGTTTAAATTTTGAAGAGGTAAACGCAGTATTTCTATCACTTAAAATATTTTCTGGTGTATGATTTTGGAAGATTTGTCTCAAATAATTAATATAAGTATCAGTTATTGCATTTTTTGAAGGGGGAAAGTCCAAATATATCTGGTGGCATGCCCAATAATAATCTGCAAATATTTTAACAGGGTTGTAATAATTTAAACCACCTACACTATCTATTGACAAAAGTTCAAAAGGTTTTTCACATTGGGGAAGTGATTGCATCAGTCCGTATTTTTTTCTGATGTGACCTTATTAATTACACAAGTTTCACAGTGTTTTACTTAATTTCTTATATCAGCAATAATTTTAACAGTAATATTGCGGTGATATTATTTTAAACATGGTAGCTACACCAGGATGACCAAATTTTTCATTTTTTTAAAATTAATTTTACTCGTAGCGCTTTGGGTACAATTATTTTAACTAAACCTTGCCTTTTTACAACATAAACACCATTTATCTTAAAACTTGTAGGGGCTGATATATTTTCTACATTTTGAAAATGAATTATTTCATTGATATCTGATAAAGGTTCTGGGGGAGTATTAATTAAACGATAAGCAATATGATTTCTTGTAAGCACATCAGCTTCCATATTATACTAACTTTCTTATATTTTATATCAAAATCATACATAGAAACTTTTAAAGACCATCTAAAAAGTCGACCTGTGGGATTTTTAAAATTTTGAAGCCAAACTAATGCTTTATGATCTGTATGAACTGTGAAATAAGATCCTTGAAAATAACAATGGAATTTATCTTATAACTATCAATTATCGCTAATAATTCTAATTCAGTTATTAAATAATTAATTTCATAACCTCTCAGTCGCCTCTAATGGAATGTAATTGGATGCTGATTTCCATTGGATGTTGCTTGTTTGGGATACATGATATCGAATTTTTCGAAGCGTTGACATAAAGATGACAAGGGTAATATGGATTGAATAAGGCTAAAATAGGTTTTGAAATTAAGCTGTCTTTAAGTTTTTGAAAAGACTGTTGACATTCTGGGGTCCAATTCCATTTTTGATTCTATTTAAGAAGATTATTTTGTGGCATTCTTAATTTGCATTTTTTTTTTTTTGAGACTCTAGGTAGACTCCTTGTGTGCCAACAAGTATAACACAAGGCTTACAAACGTAAGTCAATACTCGATCAATAGTGGTAGGAAGTTTTAAGTACAGGGATACAAGCACAAATGGGAAATCGAAAGGTAAAAAGAAACAAGACGGGATGCAAATACAATAAACACAGTACAAAATACAACATTGCTCACATGCAAAAACGGAGACATTCAGTAAATAAAATTATACAATGGTGAAGGTTTGGAAGCACATGTGTGATCAGAATAAGACTTTCAAAATACAAATGAGTAAAAGCATGCATACACACAAATACTTAACAATATACACACAGACATATATATATATATACATATATATATATACGCACTTTAAAAAAACCAGAGATACATACGTACACAGTAATTGTTAGCAAACACACACAAAATAATAAAATAGTAAAAATAATTTGCATATTGAGGAATGAATTTATGATAGACATTAATAATACCAAGGAATCTTTGTAAATCTCTTACATTTCTAGAAGGAAAGAATTTTTTTAAAAATTATTTCTACATTCGTATTGCTTGGACTGTATGACCCTTGTTTTATTTCATATCCTAAGAGATCAATTGTATCTTTACCAAATTTACATTTTGAGAATTTTAATTTAATGTTTTCTCTCTATTTCCCAAATTTAAAAAATTTCTTCTGAATGTTTTGCATGTTCTTCAACTGATTCTGAATATTCTTTTACATCGTCAAAGTAGTTTAATGCAAATTTTATGTGGTATTTATTTAGAATTTGTCTAATAGCTCTTTGAAAAATAGCCGAGGAATTTTTATATCCAAAAGGTACGCGATTAAATTGAAAAATACCATTATTTAATGTAAATGCAAGTTTTTCAGATTCATTATCGTCTAATTGAATGTGTCAATAGCCACTGCAAAGGTCAAACGTGAGGAAAAATTTTGCACGTGTTAATTTGTCTAAAACTGCATCTATTCGGGGAATTGGTTCCAAATCCAATTTTGTGATAGCATTCAACTTTCTATAATCGACACATAATCGTGTTCGAGCATTATCCTCGTTTTTTAAAACCCAATGTTATCGGGGCAGCATAAGAACTATGAGATGGTTTAATTATTGCTGCTGTTAGCAATGCATCTAATTGTTTTTTTATTTCCGCGTCATCTTTAGGAGAGGTTCGATAAGCGATTTGCATTGGGTAATTCTGAGGTAAGTACTATTTTAAGAAGACTACATTTTATACCACCCACATCAAATTTATTTTTAGCAAAGATATGTTTATATTTATCAGTAATCACATTAATAATATCATACTCACTGTAAGGAATTATTTCTATATTAAACACATGATTAGCTCTTCTTAGTGATAATTTTATTATTAACATTTTAAAGACTTTTATTGTCTAATTTATGCTTATTCTTTTCTTTAATAATTTCTTTAGGTTCACCCTTTTTTGAAAATATTTTGCCTCTTTGAAATATTTTCTGTTCACTAAAATTAACAATTAATTCAAAACCACTCATAGTCTTATTAAATACAATTAAATATGGTAGTTCTACATTTGTGCTATGAGGAATTTAATATTTTTAATAATTTCTCTTATCTTCATTTGTAAAAAAATATTTTCACTAACCTTGATTTCCATTGATGGGGGCTATTTTGGATTCTAGGTGTTCCACAGTTGGTTGTCCCTTGATTTGCGTTTATACGTTTTTTGAAATAATATTAACATTTGATCCTGAATCCAAGGGAGCCGAAACTTGTTTAAAGTTAACGCTGGTCTCGATGATCATCAGTTCTCATAATTTGTGTTGTTGGAATATCATGTTATTTTCTTGTGTCCGTTGATTGGGGTGGAAAGTTGGAGCATCTGGTCGCAAGGCCGCTAGTCGTCGTTGCGAGAATCGTTGGTTCCTCGGATACATTGTCGGACGTTGAGGACAAGAGAAGGATTGATGATGAGGAAAGAATATTGACCTTTGAGGAGAGAATACGTGTTTCTGGAATAACCCACCGAGTATTGATGTTGACCACCTCTCCAATTCCATCTTCTGTACTGCTGTCTATGGGCAAGTAGTGTCGGATTGTTAGATCCTTTTTTCATCGAAAATTTTGGATGTATAAAGTCTGTGAAATTTGAGGCTGGGTTCTGTTTTTCTTGTATATCCAAAATTTTCATTTTTTTCAGGTCCTGTATATCTCCTAAACTTTGTAGTTGCATCTCTCTGGCTTTATTCTCCTTTAATCCTTTTATGATGCAGAATTTTTCTTCTTCTTCCAATTTGATTCGGGACGCGATCTCTTGCATTCTGTAGAAGTATTTTATATAAGTCTCTTTCGGATTTTTTATTGTTTTTACTAGTTGAAGATTTATCTCCGCTGGATTTACTTGTGTTCTGAATTCGCGTACCAGTTTCAATTTAAATTCGTAAAAGCTTTTTAGTATCGGATTTGGACTTGATGAGCGTTTTAACGGCTCCAACTACTAATTTGGTTAAAAATATAATTTTTCTGTTCATCTGTTACTTCGAAAGGATTGCATGTATTTTCAAAATTGTCGAGGAATGCTTGAATTGGACTTTCCAAATTATACTTTTGGAAAAAAGTTTTTATGTCTTCAAAACATACTTCACTTTTAATAATTTTTATATGTTGTGTTGTTTTTCTTCTCTGTTTTTGTTCTGCTCACTTTTTTTGTAATCTTTTTAATATAGTCTTCTGTCTTATTTTCCATAATGACATTTTTAAAATCCAAAGTTCTTATAGGTGAAGAAGAGTAATTTTATTGGAGAGCTATTTCTTCCTCTGGTGGTGGTAGTGAAGTTCTCTTTCCAGGGATAAGAGCGCTTCACTCCCACCGGCAACCCTGATTTCAGCTAAGAGAGATACAGCGTGTTTGGAGTACTATAAAATTTCTCTACAGCAATTTTCATAACAGTTGGCTGACTTATATATAGCATCCGTTTTCCATTTTTAAAATGCTTTTGCTTTTTTGAATACATTTAAGTTAAAGTTTAAAAGGCGTTTTCAGGTATCCCACCGGCTTTATTCTGTTGTGTTTCGAATCAACTACAAGCATTTTTTAAAAACAGTT
Source organism: Trichonephila clavata (assembly GCA_019973975.1). Classification (NCBI taxonomy): domain Eukaryota; kingdom Metazoa; phylum Arthropoda; class Arachnida; order Araneae; family Nephilidae; genus Trichonephila; species Trichonephila clavata. The sequence goes on along the minus strand of BMAO01018133.1, from coordinate 125,770 downwards.
TCAACTCAACGAGCAATCTCTGCATCTGCGCTTAGAGAAAACGGACACGCAAGTGAATTATAAGTGGCTTACACTTATGCCCAGATGTCTTAAGTACCCTTCTTAATGCGAAGTTATATTTGAAAGTCAAGGGCAGTCAGTAGGGTAAAAATCATGAAATGATCGATTTTGAGTTTTTGATATTTCTGAAATCTGTATTTCATTAACTTTCTAGGGATATAACATATATGCCATATTTTCAATTAGAAGTATTTCAAAATGACTTTTAAAAAATCATCAACTGGTGGACCACGCCCACTTTTGACAGATATTTGCCTTTTAAATATCCTGAAACAATTGCAAAGCCTTCTTTTTATTTATTCATACGCAAAATAACTGTATAACTGTACAATTAACTGTCAAGACTTTGGCGGGATTTATAGTTTGCTGTGGCTGTTGTTAGTTTTATTCATTTTAATAATTATTAGGATTTATCAAATGGATAACTTTTTTTTCAAGGTAAGATTTTTTTTATAAAAACTACTGTTTTCTACAAATTATGTTTTTTTAAAATTGTGTTTATATAATGAAATTCTGCTAAATTTACTCTATGTGAATACACTGGAAGCTTACATTATATATTCCTTTTGTATACTTGTGCATACTGAAGTGATATTTTGGAAACATTGCAAAAACATTTAGCTAAAGAGACATGTCATGACAAATTTGAATAAATTCAGTGATGATAAAGTAAAAGATTTTTGTTTTTGTTTTTGAAAAAAGCTAAATATATTTGAAAAAAATATCACTTCAGCATAAATATAAATGCTTCTTTATTGTACAGAAATTTTTAAATTTAAATATTTCAAAGTTTCTCAATAAATGGTACCTACAGATTATTCAGATGTGCAATACCATTTGTCTTTGCAAGAAGCTGGTTACATACATACATACATACATACATACATACATATACATAAATATCATGTTTAAAAACATAAAAACAGTTTTATTTTGGCTGTTTTAGAAATCATTTGTCCAGTTAAAGGGAACTTTTGAAATTTAGAAGTTTTAGAAACTTATGTTTGCATGTGAACACACAAAACACTGATGAAAAGTTTCGAAATGTCATAAAATCAAGTTTTCTCAAATGCACGCCAAAACCATGTAGATAAATTTCTTCACATTATATTTATGATAACTTATGGTCCACTTGGATATTTAGATATTTGTAATGCATAACAGCTACAAATTCTTTAAAACTTTATATAGAATTTGAGAAAATAGATGTAAATTTTACAAAATATCTCGTTAAACAAAAACTGAAAAATGCTATGTATGTATTTTCTGAGTATTTAAAAATTTTTTGCCTCCTATTTTACTTAAAATATATTGACATGATGCTAATGCTTAATAAAATGGGGAAAATACATGTTGTAATTCACAATTTTTGTGATAAAGTGACATTTCATGTTGAAAATGCATTATTCGTAAAATGTGTGTTTATCAGAATTTATGTTCTTTTTTCTCAGAAAATAATGAAAGGGTTCTCATAAAATTACAATGAAACTTAACTGATATGTAACTATGTATACTGAAGTAGCCTTTATAAATTATAATTTTATAAATTTTTCAAATATTTAACATACAGCATTTATCTATGAAACAAATGAAAATTTTCGAAATTCATAGCGATTGTTACATTGCATTGATTTTGAAAAATCTGAACGATATACTTGATATCTCCTCCAGTATAAATATTAAGTCTACCAGTAATATTCAGACGAAATCTGAAGTCTTAATATTTACGTTTCTGAGAAAATGTACATGGTAGTATGTGATGATTTTGTCGTTGCTTGGATCTTTACATTGCAGGATTTTGAAAAACCTAACAATATATTTGAAATATCTCACTTCAGTATGTATTAAAGTCTAATTAATATTCAGACAAATCGAAGTCTTAATATTGAACAGTTTGTGAGAAAAAGACACATGGGTATGCTGATATGCATTGATTTTGTCGTTCTGTAAGCTTGGTATACACAAAAGTGTAATATTCATGTTTAAACAGATAAAACAGTTTTTTTGGCTGTTAAAAATCATTTGACCAGTTTAGCAGTTATTGGGATGATACTTTTAAATACGATTTGCATGTGTATATACAAACATATGAAACTTTCAAAATGCCGCTAAGTCACATTTCCAAATCCTTACTTTTAAATATTGAATACACATTAGCAGGAGAGCATTCATGGTGTTTAATTCTCATTTTGATGTTTGTACATCACAGATAAAACTTAAAATGATACAGATTTTGAGAAAATTAATGTAAATATTACAAAGCATCTCGTTAACACAAAACTGAAAATTTTATGTATTTATTTTCTGGGCAATATAGTAAAATAGGAACAAAAAGTCTTATGGTATCCGACTGAGTTGCGACAACTTTTGAAAAATGGAGTTATGAGTTTTTGTGATTTTATATTTATTTGGTATATTTTAGAAAAATCTAAAATTGAAAGAAAAATTATTATTATTAAATGGAAAAACGGTATGGTACAAGATGTACGTAAACAGGGCCCGCTCTGTACAAAAATTTTATAAACAAATACTCAATTTTCAATTTTGATATGTTCTGTATTAATGTTTGAAGTGACCTTCAGGATAAGATATTTCATTTACAAAAATAGAGCACTTTATCTTAGTTGTTATACGAAATGCTTATAAAAACGTGGTTATATTCCTTAAGGGACTGTAAATTTTGTAATAATGCCGTGATTTATAAATCTGAAGAGCAAAATAATTCTACTATTATACAGAACATACACAAAATTTCAGTAAATTGGTGAAACTTTTCAGCAATCCTTGTCCCGTTTTAAGCATTTTCTGAAAAGACACATTTCGTGTTAAACACATTTAAAGTTTGAAACACTTTTTCTAATATACTTAATGCCTACACTGAGTTTAAATTCCCAGTTTATAGCCATAACGCCTTCATTTTCGATATGTACACAGTTCTTTTTGAGTCCTCTGAGTTTTCTCTTGTTTTGTAGTTGGCAATGGAATTCATATCAGGTCGACAATTCTTTCGTCATCAACGTTTGAAAAAGCCCTTCACAATGAAACAACCCATTGGGATATGTATAAATGTTCAACACGGAAAAATCGCTGATCATCATTGAACTGTAAACAGCTAAGATGCGCCAAGTGTAATGTGAAGTTCAACAAAGTTTCTTTGGGATTATACTCACAAACACCATTAAAACTTTCATTGGCATTTTGGGTCATTTCCTGTCAAGCATTTTCGAAGTGATTGAGCATGAATCCATATGGTGTCTTTCACCGTGTTCAATCACAGCAGTTAGTAAGACGGTATTCTATGTTTATCAGTTTCCTTCTTGCTTGGCCTTTTGGTATTTGCACCACGTATCGGATCCAGAGGGCATTGTCCATCATGGTTTTATCGGACTTGAGCAGCTGAAAATGCAGCAAGATCGTTTGATCTGCATTTAGAACAAGTGCCGACATTACTTTGAATAGTTCAAAATAATTTTGAAGTGTGTCGATAAATTGTCGGTCAATTTGCCTTCTAACCTTTGTGGATTCTTCAGCTTTCGTAAACGAGCCAACTCTCTTCTGCACTAATCCTATGCACTCATATTTAGTTATGCTCTCAATACCTACGTGTCTTTCACATTATTGGTAGCCTTGCTGATCCCATCCCTCATAAGATGTATATCGAAGACTATCGGTTTGCATCAGACCTTTAAAAATCCTATAAGCACCGACAGTTTCCATATTAAACTGATCCTTTGTGAATTTACAAAATGTGACACTACGCATTTTGGAGGTCCGATGTTTTCGTTTTGTACACACTCGACAATATTGACTGAGCACTTCAGTGTCTAATATTTTCTAGAGTCTACAGAATTTCGAAACATCCATTCAGTGAAAGTAGCCACGTTTTTGCATGTACCATCTACACTAACGCCACACTCATTTGAACATTCCGGAATGGATTTGCCAATCCAACATGAACTGTTTGCAGCTTGTGACGTAGCATGCAGCAACTTAATTTCATGTTGTCATATGTACATTTTAAAGATAAGGAATATTCAGCATACTGAACAGTTCTTTCAGCTGAAAATCCTTTGCCAATAACTCTCATTTCAAAGACGTGAAGAAGGTTTACTGTATTTAAATTATTACCTTTGATGTTGAAGTGAATCCTTTTGAAAATGAACAGTTCTTACGCGGAACCTGTTGACTGCAAACCAAAGTCTTGAGTCTTCAACCAGTACAGTTCTGATCCAAAATAAACAGAACAGAAGAATAGAATATTGACCAGTATTTCGATGTCGAAAATCGTATTACCGAAGAGTTCGGTATCAACATTAAATGAGTGTCCTTAATCCTCTTCCCAATTTTCTGTACTAATACTTCCATCCTGTACTTTCTTTTGAGCAGTGCGGAAATTGCCATTAAACTTTCGATTCTTTGGACGTATTTTTCGTCCATGTCCCATGAATATTTGAAGAATAATTAAAAGCAGTTTATCAAATACGAAAATCAAAATGAACCTATTTCAGTAAAAACTAGAATGAAAAGTTAGCAGTGATATCAGACGTTAAGTAAATAAACAAATATCCTAAGGATTGCCAGATTTGGCTTTCCTTTTATAAAAATGATGGAGGGCTTCTTAATAACGTTAAACAAAATATTAAAATACTCTTTGCTTCAAATATATTTTTGAAAAGTGAAGAAACCGAACAAACTTTCAGTTTATTCAGAATACCACTTCGGTCGGCAGTTACCAACTGGAAGTGTCATCTGCTGTGCTAAACAGTTGTAACTTTGTTCAGTGAACGAAAAATAAAAGCAGTAATTTTATAAAGCTAATAAGTTGGTCTACAAAATAGAATCATAATTTTTGTGTCAATTTTATTAAATCCCCGATTACAGGGTAGTCCGGATACCTTAAATTATATATAGAACAAGCAATGTGTAATAAAATGATTCATACATGTTGTAATTCATAATTTGTTAATGAAGTAGCACTTCATATTAAAAATACATTTTCTCAAATTCAAAAGTTTCAGTGCATGTATTTTTCAGCCCATTGACTGCGCACATCACAATTTTACTGAACACTAACTGATATGTACTATATATACTAAAGTGAGCTTTTTAATATTCAAAATGTTTTGTAAAGTCAGTTATCGTGGGAAAAAGGACAATTTTCAAAAATTCATGGTATTTTACGTTAATGTTTGAAAAACTAGTAATATATTTGAAAATCTCACTTCAGTATAAATAAAGTCTAAGTGTATACAGACAAATTTTAAGTCTATATATTTAACAGTTTCTGAAAAGGTACATAAAATGCTCAATTTAACATTAGCGGGATAGGGGGTACCGACTACTCTTAAAGGGGACATATGAGGCTATAAAAATAATGGTCTGAGATTAAAAGTGTTCTGTTTGGGGTTCTCAGTTCCGGCAAAATAATTGGGTGCTTAGTTTAAAACTTGAAGCTGTAAAGGAAAATAAAAATTAAGTGTTGTAAATGGAATTAAATTTTAGGTCTAGTTTAATTATCCTTACACATATATATTAGTTTGTATAGATATTGGTTTTCGGCTTAGAATTTCACCTTTCTCTGTTGTGCAACATACAACATTACAACTACGCATTTGTTGAAAAGTGCTTTTTGCGATTATAGCAGTGAAAAATCAACTCAAAGGAAAGGTGTTGCAAAAGCAAATATCAGCACTATGACATCATAGGAGATGTCACGACACGCAAATGAATGGAATGCGCGTGTTAGGCAACTTTAAAAAAAGAGGATATGGACGCATTTCCTTCAAGTGTAAGTGAAATTATGCATCCTTATATTGGCTATAAGGGACCATCAGAAGGCCTTTGCTGGTGGTAGAATGATCGACAAGTTTGAAGAAAGGCGTAGGCTTGACAAGTGTCACCCTTGAGTTAAGGTGTAAAATACGGTTCAAAAGCTTAGAAAGCCTTCCAAATGACAGGTACATCTGTAGGATAGGTTGGCGGTGGTCATCCGAGGAAGACAATGACGCCTGATCGAGAAAAGAGTCAGGAAGAGCGACATTTCTCAGCAACTGCGTTCGGAAATATGGGATATTCAGGACTGGAATAACAGACTTTTATAATGAGGAATCAGTTTTTTGCTTTTTCCACGGTTATTAAGGTACCCGACGACACGACAAGCAAGGAGCTTTCACTATATATGTCTCGAAACACTGAGTGAAGCTTAAAACTTCTATCAAAATTTTGGAGTATATGAGGAATATAACAGGAAAGCTATTGACAGGAAGAGTAAATTTCGCGAATTATCCATTCTTATGAATTACATCGAATTATGATTATGAATTCCTCATCGGAAGATCTAAATGAATGAAGATAACGTTATCTTCTAACGAATCTATTTTTGCTACACATCAAGAATGACCCCTGATTTTCTTAAGAACAAAAAAATAAAAGTATTTCCTTGACTAATGCTTGATTTCAGTCTATAGAGAATATATGGGGCTTAATGAAGGAAAACTTTAATTCCTCAAAAAGACAAAAATGAGAGTATGTATGGACAACTATCAGCTAATATAACTGCAGATATTTGGAGTATAATATACCAGATCCAATACGTGACACTATTAAAGTCAAAGGAGAAATGCCATTAAATATTAACAATTCGCAATGTGTGTCCCATGTAAATTGATCATACTGATTTTTGCATATTATGCTAATTTTTTTGAATTGCAGTGACCCTCCTTCTGAATTCATTGATAGTTCGAAAAATATAATTATAATTGGTTTTCATTCGTGACACATGCGTCATTCTTAATTAGACATACTTCATTCTGACTTAGTTAAATGCAGTAAAGGAAAGAAAAATATGTTTCGCAACAATAGATACATTATAATAACCAGTTTTAAAAAGAACTGAAACAAGCGATGTATTACTAAGGTCGATAAAAATAAACATTTTACCCGAGTTCATAAATAGCCACTCACATTTTTCTTCTTTTGTTTGCCATCGGGTATTTCCGGGTCAAATAACAGAAGGATAAGAAACGGATTTAGTACTTCAATTCCGATAAGTTTTTTTTATTCTGATTTCTAGAAGAAAAGTGGTGACATATAGCAAAAGTTCCAACAATGCTGTTGACACTGTCACGACATTACTGCAAGTTCTGTATATGCCTTCTGGGTTTGTTATCGAATTTATTTTGCTTTTCTTCATTGTTGATTTTTGGTTTTGGGTTGTGATAATCCAAAAAAAAATAATGTTAAGATAATTAAGATTCAATAAAATTATGGAATATAAGAGAAGATTCATTCTTTCCAAGGAATTTCTTTCCCAATTTTTTATTTCTGTAATCTTACATATGTGCTAATATCAAACCTACTTCCTAACTTTTTGGAAATAGTTTATAGAACAAATGTCACTTTCTTCCATGCCAATCCTTTTATATTAAGGTTCCAATTTTTGGCAAATCAAATGCACCGTATTATTTTTGTAGTAATTTACAAAATTAATTATTTTTATGAATATGAGATATATATACTACTTTTTAAATTTAATTAATGCAACGCATTGAACAAATAATTGGATACATTTATTCTTTACAATTTAATCAGCGTTTTTCTGCCGGGATCCACATAATTCCCTAGAAGCTTTGAGGGGAAGGGGCTCCAAGAAATATATATATATATATATAACTCATTTCGGGCTTCTTAATATGAACTAAGGGTTAAAATATTATCAATAAAATACTTTAAAATCATAATGAATCCTATTTAACAATATTAGAATTAAAATAGGAATGTTGCTTGAGAAATAGTATTTTTAACTTTTTATATGAGATTGTTTATGAAATTAAAAATATATTTCCGTTTTATCGATTAAAATATTCAAAATTCATAGTTTGAATTTTTTAAATTTTATATTGAAATAATTATTGAATTTTCTTTTTTAAAAAAATCACACCAATCGCTTAGAAATTATTTATTTTGAGAAGTGTTTAGTGCAAATTTCACTTTTAGATTCTATCACAATAAATATTTTACTTAGAAATATTTTGTATGAGAATAGCGCTTGCTTAAAGCTGGGTCAAAGGGAGTCTACAACAAAAAAATAATAATCAAAATTAATCATCTGAAAACATGCATCAATTTTTATCTAGGTCTTGCTTGCCTAGAATTTTTAACATTTTCTAGTTAGAATACTTGTAGTAAAAATAAATATCACAATAACAAATATAAACACATTTTAAAGCTATTATGATAAAAATATACATAAAAGTATTTTGGATGGATATAAAATAGAATAGGGATATATAAAAATAATATATAGAAATAAATTGAATATGATATATGATATAATAGGAATATATATACATAGAGAGAGAGAAACATATTGTTTTAGATAATCTCAGAGCATTAATCAAATTTGTATTAAAAAGATTTTTGCTAGTGTCTACAAGAGACAATTGATATGAATTACAGTATGCGCAAAATAGAACATTTTATCTTCTTTATTTGCCAGTGTTACCGCCGATTTATGAGACACACATCGAATTTGTGTGTTATGAGTAAAATTCAATGATATCTTTCTTTCACTCTCTTTTCGTTTTCGAAATGTAGAAAGTAGTTTTTTTTCCCTTTTAATTATTTAGTATACTTAAAATACCCTTGAAGACAGATATTAAATACCAAAATGACAAAAAGGAAAAATAAATTTTACTTCTTGACAGTTATTGTTTAGTAACCTTTGAGGTTGTTCATTACATGATTATCATTTGAAAGGGTCATGAGGGTATGAAGACGTTATGTAGGTCATTGAGAACATTACCAGCATTCACTGTTTACTACTTATTTTTAAACACCCTATGTATAGCTATGCACAACATAGAATCTTAGGAACCTTCAGATATTTTCAGCATCCTACATGCGTGAACAAGTTTCTCCATTTAAGTCCGTTTTTCCACTTAATGGAAAACCAGTTCTATGATTCACAGCAGCGCCTCAGCACTCTATTCTAAAGGCGTTTACAATGACTTTTACAGGGTGTCGCACTGGTACTGAATAAGGGGGTAAACTCGTTAATCCTTTGGTCGAACGATTATTTTGTACCTTAAAAGCCGTTCCATCACGCCATTCTGCGTAATTTTTAAAAAGATAGTTAGCGAATGAACAGTAAAAGAAGAATGAACTCTCTCTGCGAATACTTTTGATTGAGTTCGTGGAAAAGTTGAGTAAAATCTTTTTTCGTTACTGTTACAAAGTTATTACAAAATTTTATTTTACAAAAAAAGAAAAAATGACTCTTTTACATAAAATAAACTAAATTGTACGAGTGAATGTATCATCCTTGTGGGAAAAAAGTGAAAAGTCGTCGCGATTTCGCTATCATCGAAGAGTTTAGAAATAAATCGATATCATATTTCAGTCTTCATCCGAGAATCATGAACCAAAAAATCTTTGAAACTATTTCTTAATACTTTGTGTCCTGGAGACAGGAAGGGGAAAAAGCAATCCTCTGTCTTTAGAATAAGATGCTCGTGGGCTTGAAGTGGGTTTCAACAAGCCTCTGTATTGCGGCTCATCTTCGGGCTGAAAAAGAGAGAAGAAAGTATTTTCACTTTCATACATTTATTTGTGACTTCCATTGGTAGCTATTGGGAAAATAAAGAAGAAAACCACAAAGTGAAAATATAAAAATGAGAAATCGAAAAAGAAAACTCGGGGATTCTTCTGGTGGCTATATTGGTTGCCGATATTACTTTCATATTAGGATGTTGACTGTCCATCCATGACTTCAGTATTTCCATTATTGAAATTTTTCTTTGTGTGAAACTTCAATAGTTCATATGTTTGGAAATAAGAAAAGTTTACTGAGCAAAATGTTGCGAAAAGAAAGTTTGCGGCAAACAAAAAGAAATTTAAATTAAAACAGTAGAATTTGAAATGCTAAAAATGCCATCATGACATTCTATTTAATAATGTGAAGGAGTATTCTGTATTAAAGAGAGAGGTTAAAGGCATTTTCAAAATAATACTCATTGTTATTTTTTAAATATTTTATTTTTGTTATTTTACTTGGTTATCATAATTATTCCCAATTCTGAGATAACTGTAATTCTCGGTATCACATCTTAAGTCATATTAAACTAATTTGGACTAATCACCAAGTTGGAAAAAACTCTGTCATATCTCATATTTTCATTTTAAATAAATATTAAGCGATTACTTTTCAAATGAGAATTTGCCATTGAAGCAAGGTATATCACGAGAAAATACTTTCAAATAATATTTTCACAATAAATGTAAAGAGAATTGATGCATAATGAGGACTTGTAATCCATTTATTGCAGACAATACCCCTTTTGATCTTGTTTCAAAAGGAAACAAAACTTATATCTAGTTATAACTTCTCTAGTTTTGCAGTTGATATGAAAATAACTTGAAAAGAAGATGAGCAAAAGTATTTTTTTCTCGCCGCCTTATGAGAAAAAAAGTAATGTAAAGTGCTCTAAACTACAATAAGGAATTAAAACTGTCTGCAATTACTGTAATATAATATAAAAATGTTGTGTAGCCGTATTATTATTGGGATATTGTCAAAAACCAGAAAGTTTCAGATGCGCCTCACTCTAACTTCTCCTGTAAAGGAAGACGTTTGAGCGTCGTCGGATTTAACGAACAGTGGCCCCCTTTACATGCGTTTGATCTTCAGTGACACAAGTCATGAACACGCCAGCCTCGAGACAGTTACTTTGACCACTTGGCTACTGCGGATACCCCTTTTCTTTATATGTTTGTGATTTTCTGTTATGGACGTTGCTTGCTTATGTGTTTTAAATAGAGTATTTGAATGGTGGTATTACAAACTTGAAGGGGAGGTAGATAACATCCTGAGAAGCCATAATTACATAGGAAAGATTAAACGATAGGTGGCGCTGTGAGCAAGCTTACAAGGGCGGCATGTGTGGTTTCCTCTTTTCAGACATGGACAGTATGCGATGAACATGAATCGTTATACGAACACTGAGTTGGCGGATATTCACTTCATCTACGACCCTTAACGGAAATGGACGACACTTCTGTTGGATTGCATGGGAAAATATCAGTAAGGGCTGGCGAACCATCAAACGCGTTCATAGGGGTATCAGAACCTGATGGAACATAGATCTTTCAGAACCACGATAGAATGTACTGGGCGGCCGTGAACAGCACGAGCACACATATTCGAAGAGGGCGTGTAGCATACTGTGGATCGAAATCCCGGTACCAGTGTATGGGCTCTTACCGTTGCAACCGGAAGATCTCAGACAAGTGTCCATCGTGTACTGCAGAGCGAAGAATTACATCCGTTTCATGTACAGAGAGCACGTTTTTTCAGCCAGATGATCATCCACGACGTGTCGCGTTTGCACAGTGGTTTGTTAACCAAACTGTGATAGACATGCACTTTGCCAGTTCCGTGTTGTTCTGTGAAGAAGCAATCTTTTCAAGTGAAGGGGCATTCAATACGCACAACGTGCACAAGTAAGCCTTGAACAACCAGCACAGCATTCTACAACGAGCCACACAACAACGCTTCACTCTTAGTATGTGGGAAAGTATCGTGGGGGACAGTGTACTCGGAGCCTACATCTTACCGCCTCAACTGGACTCTGACAAGTATCTCTTCTTTCTACAGGAGGTGCTTCCGAAACTGCTTACCGATGTCCCCGCAACTTTTCGACGCCGCATGTGGTTTCAACAGGACAAGGCGCCATCTGTTGTGAGTGTGAGATGTGACTATTGGACAAACATTCCAAACAGGTGGATTGAAGCAGTGGTTCTATGTGATCTCCCAGATTCTCTGATTTACCTCCCCTGGAGTTTTTTCTCTGAGGTACCATGAATTCGCCCGTCAATTCTGAAATGGACCTGGTGGCTTTTCAATATATAGCTGCTTCTACGATCCTAAACATAGCAGTATTTTCAAACATGTCCATCAATCTATGCCACGCCGGTGTCATGCGTGCATACATGCTGATGGCCGCAATTTCAAACACCTCCTGTGGTGCTTTTATGTCATATTTTTTGTTTATTATTGTTTTCTTTGTGTAATAAAGCATTTTACACAACATTTTGTGTTGTGCTCTTAGAGTCTTTGTGTCTCTTTATCTCGTCAGGGTTACGTTTTCGTTCATGATTTCCTATGTTATGTCTCCTCAAAATATTTTCTATCCCCTTTCAAGTTTGTACACAGCATTCGGGGACACCCTGTATAGCTTATAATTTTTTATTCAATTTAGAGCTGTCAATACATACACAGCCGACTCGATAACAAACCATCGATAATACGAACCTCTTAGTAAAGATTCAAAGTATAATGCTCTGTCCTCGAAAACTCTCGATGTTCGAACGAAAACAACCGTTTGGGTACCTCAATAATTCGAAGTAAAATCTGTGGCTGGCCAAATATAGCACTTAATAATTCAAGTTATCTTAAAATGCTTGATAAATTCGAACACACATCTCATGTCTACTGTAACAAACAGGTTAGAACTTGCAAGTTTGTGTATTGTCTTTGCATTATCTCTGCAAATCCAGTCCTTTGATGACCCTGTCTGCTACCTTAGTGTTTTCCGTTTAATCAGGTTAAATACCTTTATTACCTTCTTTCCTCCAGAAGGTTTGGAACAACCACACCTTTTATCAGCAGTCCATATCTTTCGCTTAACACGTGGCCTTGCTACGCATGTGTTCAGAAAGGATGGTCACTATTCTGAAGAAGAAGATGCGTAAGTTATTTTGAATGTGAATGTGTTTTTAAATACAGGTCTTTAACTTCTGTATGTGTTATATTGTATAATATATACACTTTTAAAAATATTTTAAATAATTTTATACATTTGTAGATTTGCTGTTTTATTACATACTTTCAAATTTAATGTGTTAGACAAGATTCTCTTCGGTGGGAGTTTTATACCCTCTTGATAATTCGAGTTTTTATGGGTCCCTCAACTTCGAGTTATCGAGTCGCTATATAGTGTGTGTTGCAGATCTGTTTGTGATAGAATTTCATCCAATTTGGGTATATTTTATTCATCCTAAATAGCTTTTTCATTAAAGTCAAAGTTGTAATGTCTTTCTCAGCTTAGAACTGTTTCCCGTTTCTGTCTGTGACTATTCTATAAAATGCATTTATTTATGCCTTTTTACGTTTAATATATTTTCGTTTATGATTATTTCTTATATACGAGTATTTTTCAGTGCGATAGTTTTTGTAGTTACATTATTTCAAATAAAATGCAGCTGTTGAATAAAAATTTATGAAAATCAGAATATATAGTAGTTATATTATTTTAACATGCACTCGTAATATTTTTCGAAGTGCCAAAAAAATTTCCCGTGTTATCACCAGTTGAAATATGTCTCCTCTCTTCAGTTTGCTATTCCTGTAATATATTCATGGAATATCATTAATGAACCTCACTTACCTATATAAATAAATCAAAATAATGAATTATAATAATATTTTCTTGTAAAACAGATACTTTTGTTCCCTGAATGAAGAAGAAATTTTTAAGTAAAAGTGCTCTCATCATTGTTGTTCGAAATTCATTTTTAGATCAATAGATGTAAAGATAGCCCAATCTTCCCATTGTACAAACTTCCCTTAATCCACGAGAGTTTTCTTCTACAGGTGGAAACATTTCTCTATTTACTTCCCACGGGTAATTTCATAATCTTCGATCCTCCCTAAGTGGGGACAAGTTCCATGACAGCCTTTTCCTTCTTCGGTTGATTAAGAGGCCAGAATGGATGATTATTTTGTCATATTTTGTGACCTCAGTGTACGGAGTAATTTCTTAGAATTTCCTATCTAAAGACTCTCCTAAGACTGAGGCCTCGGATGATTGATTACACCCTCCAAGAAAACATATTATGATGCAGTAGATAAGTAAGTTGAAAGGAACGTCCAAACCATTCGTTTTCCAAAATACGTTAGGTGAGTTTACTACACCGGTGGACATTGCTCTTTTGGCAATTTATTATTCATGCAACGTAGCTATCACTAAATTATGAAGCATAGAATCTACCACAAAAACTTACGTAAGGAAATGTCTTTACAGAATGGAATAGTTAGCCCTAAAGACATCGAAAGCCGTATTTCATAAGTGTGTATTCCCGAATATACAAAGCCTTATCTCCATTACATTATTTACAACAAGATTCCCGAAGCCGTACATAGAAATGCAATTTACTATACGTCTTATCACTATATCATCTATAACAATATTTTTTTCTGAGAGTATCGCAATATAAATCATTTATTACAGGGAGAAATTATCTATGCAGGAAGATGGGTATAAAGTACAAATATTAGGGATAAGAATAAGCGAGAAAAATATTATATTTTTAAAAGTATTACTTGAATAACCCCACTCTTAGAAATGGGAAACTAAATAAAATTTTGGATGAAGGAAGGAGTAATTATTAACGTCGCACATTAAAGCAACACGAGAACTATTGGTAATGGATCTTGTAATTCTGAACCCTAGTCAAGTAACGAGGACCTGAGCTGACACCTCCCTCGCCTAACTACCACCAACGGGGGAACTGAGCTTCGACATATTTAACGGGCATGCATCACACCCTCTACATGGCAGGTCTTTAGTGACATCGAGTACTCGAAACCGTAATCTTTCGGCTAAGAAGTTCGTGACCATAACTACTAGGCTACCGCGACTATGAATGAAAACAAACTGACTGTTTTGAACAGTTACAGCTTTTGTTAATTAAATGTTTATCAATGTCCTACCTATAAGCCCTAAGAGGGTTATTTATGAGGAACCTAATCCTTTTGATCCACTGTCAAGTGAGCTCTACGCCTTGTTCAGCACACTTTGCGGACTTTGAAACTCGACAGATTTAACGAACATCAGCCCATGAATACGACGGGCTTATAGTGGTATGAGGATTGAACCCGAGACTTGACAACGCCAACCACAAGTTAGAGACCTTCGGCACTTGGCTACAATGGCCAGTTTTGGGATATACAATGTAATTTACTTGTTGAGTTGTTGCTAATCCTCCTGAATCTGACGAAGTCAGACAAGATCCATTTCACTGTTGACTCTTAAAATATTGAGCACAATAACTGCATCTGCTTAGATATCTGTACTTGTGATATCCATGCACCTCATTATGTGCTCAGGAGAAACCTGGTGATTCGGACACTTTGCGTGAGTGAGTGAATATTAACGTCGCACTGTTCAGCTACACGAGGGCTTTTGGCGACGGACCACGTAATTTTGAACCATGGTCAGTGACGAGGGACATGTCGAACACCCTTCTCCGCTACCACACCACACCAATCGGACACTTTGCCCATGGAGAAGGTCTTTTTGCTCTTAAAGAATGAGAAGTCTTTGTTGGGAACATTGGCAAAACATAAAAGTCTGGGAGCCTCTTTTACACTCGAAGGCTAGTACCAAACTGGGTCTATTACCTACATACCAATGGTGATTGGAAGGCATTCTCCACTCTACCAAATTTTGAAATTTTCAGTATGTATAATGCCAGTTAGGTAAGGGCGGAAGTGGAGAGAGCGTTTGGGTCCTTTGCTAACTACAAACTTAAATTAGATAACTGCTTCCAATTGCATTGCTCTTATGTAGGAATTATTCGGTAATTTTCTCTATCTGTAGATTTAAAATTGTGATGTCTTATGTGAATTCTAGAAAATTACTTCTTGGTGATAATATCATGAAATTCTCAAACGTAGAATATATTGGGATCGAATACTATTTGATCATATCATTCAGTTTATGATAAAAAAAATTTCTAAGAAATGAATTATTTTTTAAAGGAGAAGAAAAAAATTAAAATTATTTTAACAATTTCAAAACTATAGGATATTATATTTCGAAAGTATAGTAAATTAGTTTTAAATTAATTATGGTTTTACATATTTTATTTCACTGAAATTGAACTTATAATGGATATTTATTTTACTGAAAAATGCTACATCTGTACTGTACAAAAATGTATTCCAATGGAGATTGTTTACTCCCAGAAAAGTACCGAAGGGAAAAACCGACATTTGGAAGGTTGATTTGTAAACATTAAAACATTTGAATACGTATATTGTGTATCATAATTAAGGATCTAATTTTACTGAGTTTCTTTTAGATAAATCGTTAATTTTTTTCCAGCTTTTATCAAAAAAAAATTTCTCAACTAAAGAGATAAATTTTTCTACTCAAGTTAACTTAACAAAATTTTTTTGTTCAACAAGTAAGAAGTTTTCTATAAAACTTCGCAGGCACTTTCTTATTTTAACATGTTTTCTGAGTAGCCAAGAAAGTAAAAATCTTTTAGCTTTTTACCTCCTCACTTAGAAAAGGAGAAAGAAAAGGCCAAAGGCGCAAGAAGCAGGCCAACAAAAGAATAAAAGAAAGCAAAGGATCGCAAGGGGATAAAATAAATCGGGCAAAAAGTAAGAGGCAAAATAAATCAGCAATTCTCTTCACGGATGGTATTCTTCTGAGATTATAGAATGAAGACACTCTAATCTCGAAATAATACCTCCTGCAAGATGATACGTTAGTTAGAAAGGACAACTATGACACTTCGATATTTCACACTCGGCTTGTATAATTTTTGATCCAATATTTTTCTGCCTTTCTTTCCTTGTTAAGAATTTCTCAATTAATGCTTTCGGAAGATGAAATAATAGCTCATTGTCGAATAGTTTCTCCTAAGGTACCGTTGCAGAGTTAAAATGGGCAAAGTTTAATCTTCGGAAAATTGGATCTAAGGACTTCACGTGAAAGGTTTCTTCTATTATTTTTCATTATTTCCTATGGTTTAAATAATACTAAAAATATTATATGTAGAAAAAGATGTGTATGTATAAAACTCACTTAATACTAATTTCATATATTTTTTCTTTGAATCTTAATTACGAATATCATTATTCTAAGCACCAGTCTCATTTCATTTTCCAGTTTACAAGGTTAAAACCTGTTGTATAATCGCGAGTCAACTCAAAAAGAACTGAAGTGGATTGTTGCTTGATATTAATTGGATGCATTTATTATTGAATTGATTATTGCAATTCGAGTTTCTGACTGTTGATGCTTAACTTGCATTAATATAGAAATACTATGAATAATCGTGGCTTCCGCTGTTTTATAAGTTGAATAATCTGTAGAATTTATACCTCTACACCTGTTTTATGACATATTTACATAGTACGATTGAAAATTCCGGGGACTGCGGCCATTGCTGACTACAAAAGCACTTAAAGTTAAACCACCTGGCCAGGTTGGTTTAGTCCATGTCATGTGACCGAACCGCAAGCGTAGCTGTTATCTTGTGAAGCTAGTTAGCTTTGTTCCGCGATCTAAGAAAGATGGCTTTTCTTAAACAACATTGACCTATAGATTCTGTCAATGGTTAGGAAAAACACCAATGGAGATTATGCAAATGCTAAGTAAGATGTATGATGAATCTACCATGGCGAGATCCAAGGTTTACGAATGGCATCAGTGTTTTAAAGAGGGTCAAGAATCCATTGAATACGAAGAACGCGTTGGATGGCCTTCGACTTCATGGAACGCGGTAAATGTTGCGTTGATGTTTGAATGTGTTCGAAAAGATCGTCGTCAAACACTTGAACAATTCGCTGAGGCTACACACTTCTCGAAGACGTCGTTTGAAGGAATCCATTCGTGATAAACAGCCTCAGTTCTAGTCGAGTGACGAATGGTATTTTCTGCATGACTTCGCACCAGCACATCAAGGATCCCAATTAGTAAAGGAATTCCTCTCCAAAACTCGCACTAACGTGCTTCCACCCCACCCCACCCTCTTTTTCACCAGACTTAGCCCCGTGTGACGTTTGTCTGTTCCCATCAATGAAAAGACATTTACAGGGAAGTCGTTTTGTTTCATCATATGAAATCAAAATGGCATCGCAGGAGGGGAGGTGGAGAAAAATGGCTTCCAGCTGTGCTTCCAGAAGTTAGATGAACGCTGGTAGAAGTGTATCGTTGCCCAAGAGGACTACTTTGAAGGTGGATGTGCTTCAGTGCTGTGAACTATTCAGAGTAAGGTTTTTCACACCTTGTCCCCGAACTTTTGGTTCATATTACGTCTTTCTTATTTCAAAGACAAAGAATATCTTAATACCTTACACAACGACTATTTTGCACCAAATTTATCTCTTAAGAACACCTATGCTATTTCTAAAGATAACTGCTACCCCTTCAATTTTCTACCGAATTATGACATCTCTTTCCATTGTAATTCCCTTGCTGAGGGAATGGGGAGAGGGGATGTCTCTTCTCTCGAGTTGTACTTAAAGAGAATGAAAGCAAAATAGACACTATCCAAATGCTTAGAATATGCTAATAAATTCGTTTTTTTACTCGACTTTTTCTCCTGTCCACGGTAATTTTGAAATATATTACAGGCACACACAGAAATTCACACGCACATATATCGCATATTTCGATGTAAAACACTCACCTGTACTTTCAAATAAAATGTTTAATATATAAGTATATTCGCCAAATAAAGCTCACCTTTTTTTACGAAGAAATTTGAATTGTACATGTGCAATGCCCTTATCATTTAAAGTCTAAATATTGTGAGTGGATAATAAAAGCATGAAATGAAAAGAAACCAGATACAATTATAAAATTTAGTATATCTAACAATCTAGATGGAACAGGAGATGATTTTTTTAATTTATGGATCACAATAACAGTGATGGTGAAAAAAGAAATAGAATTCGGTGATGAGACAGAAGACGAATATGATGAACTTTACATGTTGTCCACTAATGAAAGTTCAACGATATTTCTTTTCATAAGGTAAGTCATTCTTTTTGAAAACCTGCATACTGGCACCTGTATGGTGATCAAAGCTATGGCTAACGACAGACGTACATCTAGCCCTTTACAGCGATGAATTTCGTAAGCATCAGACAGGTGGCATTAGCAACAACAACATTTCTTTGAATAAACGGTATTTAGATAGATGGGTTTTTTTCAATGGGGCTGCGTATTTGTATTTTAAGCCTTTGCAGACCTAGTACATTCCCCAGGAGCTGGTACCACTTTTTTTAGCGCTGCACCATATAGGCGATACCAATTACAGCAAGCAATTCTGATGCCCAGTTTCCTCCACAGAGGGAGGCACCTGATCTCTTGATGATGCGAACTTTGTACTAGGATTTAATTTTGCCGAGAGCATCCGAGCCAAACAGACACTCGAAGGATCTTTCACATGCCGTACAATCATGCGACATGGCCGCTGTTGATTTTCTGCATCAAGAAAATCCACTGACTTGGGCCGGGGTCGAACCCGAAGCCTTGGATGTAGAGGGCCAGCGACAAACCAACCACGCCACCCAGCCGGTATTTAGATAGATGTAGAAATCTTTTTAAACTCAGATTTTCTCTACTTTTTAAAACTATCAATTTTATATCCGTAAGCACGCTCGTATATTCCGAATTTGTGTGTGTGTGTGTTAAAAGTGCGGGTTATACGATGGAATATTCGGTATATGGATGAAGCTTAATATTTAATTATTTTAAATTAAATACTGTACTTTAGTAATGATTTCTTAAGAAGTGAAAGTCTTATAAAAGAACTATCTTAATTTTTCCGGCATTAAATGCTACTTTAAGACAAAATGAATGGAGCCTACTTTAATGGAACATTTGAGTATCAGCACTTTAAACAATATGACATATACAAAAAAAAAAAAAATGTGAATTTTCTTAATCAGTGAAAATTTTCATACCTAACAAACTTTTCTTGGCCAACTTTAAAGACTTTCCTTCTCTCTCCTGCCAGGGAAGGCTCTATTGAATGCTCTGACACCTTTGATGGAAGCAGTCAGGGGATTCACAACATGATAGCCGCGCTTCCTGGTTCTCACTTTTAATTCTCCGGAGATGAACGCTCTGTCACTTTTTCCCTGCTCTACAATTCGTTCTTAAAGCGCAAACAAGAGTGAAGGGATGGAAGAACATCGAATGATAATGCTTCAGATGATCGATTACACCCTCTAGGCTGAGAAAAATGTTTCGATGAAAAGTAAGAAGTTTTTGCAGAATACGTTAGTTGGGTTTCAACTTTCGCCATAGGATACTCATTGTTATCTTTGCTGGCATCATCCACTAGAATGTTTGTTGTGAACAATTTTCTGCACAAACAGAAAAATATCCAGATTTAGCAAAGCTCTTTCCCCATATTCTTTTTTCTTACTATTTTCGCAGCATACATTTTAACGTCAATGCATGAATTACTAAAGTGAAATCTAAAGGAAAAAGCTCTCAATTTTTTTTAAAGGTGTGTTTTATATTCATTATTTCCTTGCTTCATTTTAAAAATATATTGAAACGAAGTATAGCCTTTTTTTAATCAAATTCAAACCCCCAATAGGTAGCAATCTTTGTAAACAGAGCTTTTTAGATTCCCATCCCATTAAAGAGTTTCGAGTAGTATGAGGGGAGCTATTTTTTATACCATCATCATCAGTTTCTAAATGTTCACGTGGTGTTAAGCTAGGAAAATGAGATACTAACTCCATCTCCAAATCTTCAAATTACGTAGAATTTCGTGAATAATTCGCCATCTTGTCCTTGTACGACTTAAGCCATGTTAAAACATATATCGAAGTATTCTATTCGAAAAGAAGAGTCATTATGAAAACTCAAAGTACACACCTATCCCTTCTCAATTGAAAAAGAAAATAATTTAAATGGAGCTACTTGAAACTGTTATTAAAAACAATCCCACTTATGATGCTTTAACTATGCTAAATGTTAACTTAGAATAAACTTGCGCTAGAGCTGCAAACGTTATGTTGGCGATGTCCTTAATTTGTCAGCACAGTCAATGGATGAGGACGACATTTAAGCTCGTCCCTTCTTTTCCTAACTTTCACATTACATTATGGAAAAGTTTGAATTATATTCTTAATTAAGGCTTAGTACCTAATATTACTCCATAAAATGTATTGGAGTGGATTCATACTTGAGATTCCACTGGGACATATCTTCAGCCGAAATTTTGGGACCCCATTAAAATGAAATATTTTATTAAAAGTCTATAATTTTGGGGGTAGTGAGAGTTTTTATTAACGTCACACTGCAAAGTAACACGAAGGCTATTGGGGACGTACCTAGTCATTTTGAACCTTGGTCAAGCGCCAAGGACATTACCTAGCTAGCAGTTCTCTCCAAATTACCACACCACGCCAACGGGAGGACTTTGAGCCTTGACAGGTTTAGCATGCATCTGTCCTCTACACGGAGAGTATTCAGTGCCAGTAGGGCTCCAACTCATGATGCGTCGGCAACGACCTCGTAATCAAAACCTTTAGGCTATTGCGGTCCCTTTATGTAATTTTAGAAGGAAACTATTCGATAAGAATGCACCAGTTGCGTAGAGGAAACAAATAATCATGAACTGAAAATGTTAATGAGAGCATGTCTTCAGAAATAAAGAGAACATAAAAACTGGAGCAGGACAATGCGGTGAGTTGTTAATGCAAAAAAAAAAACTAATTTTTCCGAAAGCAAGTGTTTTTAGCGAGGGAAGCTATTGGAACAACCCTTCAAATTAATCTTTGTTACTTTTTTTTAAAAGTGGAATGTAAATTTTTTTATAGTGATAACCAGCAAAGAAATTTATTTCACCTCTATCAAGATGGTTAGCTATTTATAAACCACAGGAATAGTAATACATCCACTCCATCAACTGCATGGACGATTAATCTTAAAGATCCTTCTTGCTCTTTCACTCTAAAAGCTCATCATTTTCTAATAAGATGACTAGGGAAAATAAGGAAAGTCATTTCTGGTTTGATCAGCATCCATAAAACTCTCAAAATCTATGGATGACTTCCAGAGTGTTCAAGTTCCCTATAAGCTTCTTAGTGACTCTCAATACTCGGAAATTTATATACGTTTTAATATTTAAATGTGCGACATCATTTTGAGATGTGCGCCATTTTGCAATAAATAAATGAATTTATTTATGTATTATTTCTCAAACAGGCATTAAAACCCATTCTTAAAATTGCACCTTTTAGTTTACTTAATCAAAGCACGAATAACCTGTTCCCAAACGAATCAATTAAGCTTGAATATGTGAGATAACAAATACAAGCAATTTTAAAATTTCTTTGACAATCGTAATAAAATAAAACTGTTGATTTTTTTTTTTACCTCTTTGATAACTGCTAACGACTCTTCTTCGAACTGAATTTTAATATATTTATCTAGAAAATAGAGAATATTAAAATTAAAATCCGCTCTCAGATGAAAAGAAAAAACTTTTAGAATATATATTAAGTAATACGAAAGAAGAATTAATACAAAATTCTTTACTCTAGCCTTAAAGATAGTTGCTAATTTATCGCCACCCAGGAGGCACGGAGAAAGAAGGATATTACGGACGCGAGTAACATTGTCTCCCATACCCCTCCATTATAATGAATAGTGCACTTGAAGTACTGCATACTTCGTCAAAGGAGAACACAATAAGATTATAAATAAAAACAAAACCACTTACCAGATCTCTCAGAGACACGTGAATACTGACTTTAAATCAAAAATGGACAACGTATTTAAAGAGTAAAAAACGTTTTTTATTTTTATCTAATCACTAGTACCACATATATAGGGGGTGTAGTGTTGGATAACATATTAAACTCTACTAATCATGTGAATACTATTATAGAAAAAAGTAGAAAAGACACCCTGAGTATTGAAAAGATTAACCGCCACCAAAAGGGGGAAGCACACTAGCTACCCTAAATAAAACTTACAACCTTTATATTAAACTTATTTTCAAATATGGAAGTGAGATGTTGATCTCTACCACTTAAGGGAAGACTGAATCTTTTTGGAAAGAGCCCAAAGCAAAGCTCTACGAATCATCACAAGAGCGGTGAAAACTACCCCCCGGTTACAGCTATACAAAGCTATACTTCCAACCCACCAAAAAATTGCTAGTGATATTAAGAAACAAGCAGTTGGTGCATTCGTTAAAACGAATGCCTCGCATAGAGTAAAATGGATGAACGAATGCAAACTAAGCACCATGAAGATCCAAACGTCACTTCTAGAGGCGTGTGAGAAATTATTACAAGAAATAAATCAGTTCTTCGAACCGCAACTGAACCAAAAACGGGGAGAAACCCGTTATTTTGGTTGGAACGAAAACCAGAACTGAATTTTTAAAAAATTTCAGTTTATTTCAGTTCGATATATTTTCAGTCATTTTGTTACTGTAACCAACTTGTCGATATTTTCTAATTTCACGTGAACCATTTAATTATCATCACCAGTGGCGTAACGTGCACCCCCGCAACCCCCGAGCTGCTGGGGCAAGGCTTCTAGGGGGCCCAAAGCCTGACTGACGCCATAAACATAGATTTTCTCAAAATTCGCTTCACATTCTTTAAAATCGAATTTTTAAGCGATTTCCCAATCAGCGATCAAACATCATTCATAATCAAACTTTCATACACTCATTAGATATCTTTAATCCTCTAGCTAAATCAAAAAACTTATTTTTTTAATTTGCTGTCATCCCGGCGACCAGAGATACTTTTCTTTAGTGGGTTTTCTTTTTAAACATAAATTATACTAACAAATAAAACATAAGTCAGACGGAGAATCGGATAAAATTCTAAGAAAATACAAAATTTCAACACTGTTATTAAAAGAGGGGAAAAAAGACATGATTTACTTTTTAAGAAGCATCAGAGAAAATTATTGGCGTCTTTAGCCCCCCCCCCCATGTGTTTCAATTTCATTTAGCAAAAGTCGTAAATAACGTACATTTGTTATACTTTTTCCAAGTAAAATAGTATTACGAAACTTGGAAAAGCATATAGAGAGCATTTTAAATGAGAGCATTTAAATGAGAGCTTATTAAAAGTTGCAGTATTTACGCTAGAATGTAATCGAACTTTAGGTCAAGTTCATACCGGGATTCAGAAATGAAGAATCAGGTAAGTGATACCTTTTTTCTTTCGTAGGAATTTTAAATCTAAAATTATTTTACAGTGTTCGTGTCTTTCTTAGTGTTCGTTTTTATTTAAGATACCAGGTTATCTATCATTAGAGATTTACAGTTTTAATAAATATTATAAATACTCTCTAATGTTATACAATATTTACTTCGTTTACTCAGACTCTGGTTGATTTTGTCTTCAGTTAAAAGTTTAAAATTAAATATTTTTACGTGATGTATAAATGTACATTATGTTATGGTTTGGCAATCCTTTGTATATATATTTAAATACGCTTGCTGGAAAAGAGTGTTCTTAAGGACGAATGAGAGAAGATAAGCTCCGAAGAAACCACTACACTTGTTAATTCAATGCCGAAACGACTTCAGGAAGTTTTCAACACACGGGGTTGTCCACCAGCTATTAAATAGCTCATTATCCTTTTTAAATAATTTTTATAGTTACAACTAAAACAATGAACGCAGACTTTTTTTACTTGATTTTTGTTGGTATCGCTACAAACCTATCCTTATTTTCAAAGCTATGAAAGAAACCGAATTCACTTTTGTATATATATATACATATATATATATATACATATATATATATATATTTAATTATCAATACTTGGAATAAACTTAATAAAAAATAATTTAAAAATTTTTTCAAATTCCGGTTTTTAAAATATTTTTCGTCATTTATGTAAGCAGTAAAAGGTAAACGCAGACTTTTTCTAGCAAATATATATATATATATATGCCCTAGTATTTCTGTGGCTAAAACTATTCTATCATGACTATAGTTATCTTAGGTATACTATTTTTGTATATATTTTTGTAATGTGTATATATATATATATATATATATATATATATATATATATATAGTACTTTTCTGTTTTAGTTTCACTCGAAACTACGTGTACAAGGCAGATTTAATTTAATTGAACGAACTAGAAGCATAGATGATTTAAGGTAAGATAAAATTATTTAGTCAGAACTGAACCGAAAACCATTATTTTTGTAAGAACGAAAACTGGAACTGAACCGATATATTTTTTTTAGTTGAACTGGAAAGAAAAAAATTACATTTAGGAGCTTTGCAAGAAATAGAAAAAAAATAATCCAATGAATTGTAACAAGGTCATGGTTAATCCCCTTGAATATTACTGATAACAAATACCGGCTACATATTAATGACTTGAGAAAGAAAAACATTACTGATTTAATATTAAAAACAAATCTTTTACATGAACAATATCCTGAAACTGAAAGAACTATAGCGTAGACTGATGGATCTAAAATACAAGACAATACTGGAGCTGGCGTATATAGTAAACACTTTTTCCAATGTATTCTCCTGTGGGACACTTCATAGCAAATTTTGATGCAGAGATCCTTGCAATCTCTCTGCTTGGGAAAGCCGCAAGATAAAGCAGTTATTCTAGTCGATTCCAAAGCAACTATCCACAGACTGTAGTTATAAATCATTACATATAAACACCCAGATTATCTCAGAAATAAGACAAACCTTTATCTTTCTGTATAAATACAACAAAGCCTTCGTTTTCCAATGGATTCCTTCACATGTGGATATCGACGTTAACGAAAAAGCAGACTTACTAGTCAAGAGAGGAACACTTGAGCCACTTCATCCAGAACCACTTAAAAATTTATTTTAAAGAAATTAGGGGATACTCTTAAATCTCTCTGAACCAGGCTACAAAATCATTAGGCAAATCCTGAGCTAACATCCAAGGCCAAGCTTCAGACTATAAACAGGCCATTATTGCATGATACATAATTTTTATGAGTACATGCCAAATTTGAAATTTGGGCATCATAAATGCAGAGAGTATCTTTTTATATGTCCAAAACAAGATAAAGAGTTTCAAGAACGGGTGAAATAAGCAAACTACACTGGAATGCCAGAACTTTCATTAACTTCTTGTAAAGACCACATCCCTTATGTTCTTTTCCTTGTTGTTTAGAATTTTAACTTTTTACTTTTGTTCCCATGTTAATTTGTCCTGGTTCGTACTTTAGAAGTTTGTTCTTTTTTATTATTTATCATTGTTTTTAGTGATACTTGAGCTGTCATATTTTTAGATGGATATTTCCAATAAAGCCATATGTAATAACAACAACATGAAATTCTTTTTTTTTGAATAAACAGTTGCGTTTTTCTTTTACATCATACGATCAAGTCATACGAGAAAGAAGTTCAATTTGACTAAAATTCGTAATTTCGTTTTGTTTTGTTTGGTGGAATTTTTTCTTTTTTTTTTCCTATGTGAAATCTGAGAAATTATGATATGCGCAGAATAAAATGAAAGTTCTCAGTTTAAAAATTAAAGAGCTTTTCAAGCTGGAATATTTTTTCAAAGATAGTTTTATTCCAAAATTATTAATTTTTCTAAAAAAAAAGATAATGCTTCAAATTATTCGAAAACTTATTAAAAATTCATGTAAAAATTCTCACCGAATTAAATGATATCTCTAAGAATCTAACACATCACGAATTGAAATAGCCTGTATCATCAGCATAATATTTACGAAGAAAAAGTCTTTAAAAAATAATCATATAATTCAGAATAAACTATTCAAAAAGAATTTAATACACTTTAAACGCTCTTTTTTCCAAAATACAGTATGTTCCAAATCATGCATTAAAACCATTTTCGATTCTTGCAAAAACTTAACAAAGTAAGAAGTGATATTTGGGAATTCGTTATGCTATATTTGAAAAAATATACTAATAACAATATGCCTTAGGGCAAATGGAAAAAGAATTCCCTCGGTAATTACGTCCCTTGCTGCAGATCATAAATTGTCTTATGTTCGTACTAATCTTGAAGAGTTATTTTGCTTGCTAAAAAAGAATGGATGAGAAAGAAGAACAATCTAATTACGTCGCTCACTTTAAAAGCAATTCATATTTGGAAGAAAAACTTGCTTATCTGTTGATTTTTTCTTAACCTTTGAACGAATATTGAATGCTTTGGGGCAATTTTGATTATTTTCCGTTATTTCTCGTTTCTACGCATTTTCTTAGAAATATATTACTTTAGAAAAACGTATATGTGAGTCCCATAAGAAAATGAAAAAGGCTTTCTGATGATTTATTAACTCGGAATATAAGCTATAAACTAAAGAATTCTGCATTGTCTCATAAATAATTAGCACTGAATTTTCTTAAGAATAAAAGTGCAATTTTAGTTACAAATATTCTGCAAAGAAAGTATTAAAAATGTGACACTTTTCTGTATCTGAACAATTTTGGGAAGGAATTCAAACTATTTGGTGTCATTACAAAATTATTTCATTCACGTCCGCAGAAATTGTAACAAAGTTATCTACAGCATATTTTTTTTTCTTTACAATGAAATATTCCATTGTTTTCATTACGCATTTAAATCAAAAGAAAGTTTTTTGAATCTGGATTAGAAAATTAATGCTGTAACACAAATTTAACACAAGCATAAGTTATTTTTTTATAAAAATATTTTAGTATTTTATTTTGTTACGAAAACAATGATAATGCCATTCTTTTTGTGATTATAGACATTAGCTCTCTCCTTGTTTTTCTTCGAACTCTTTAATAATTTTTTTTAAAAAAAATTTAGTGAACTAAGCGAAACATTTTACAAAAATGTAATATTAAAAATGTTCTGTTGAATTTCACAACATTTGTTATAAGTTATGTATAAATAAATCTGTGAATCCCGTAAATGTATATGTGGGCTATAAGAAAAGGTAAGCAATTGACTGCCTGTTCTGTAAGAAAACAGAGCTCTCTCTCTCTCTCACATACACAGAACCCACTTATCCCTTTTAGGCGAAAATTGATGACTCTTCCGAAAATCAAACAATTCGCTGAAATATTTTTGTATTTCTTCCTGTTTTTTCTTCAGTATATATACAGTAGAACGTCGTTTATCCGAATCAATTGGGACCGGACACCGTTCAGATACGCGATAGCTCAAATAACCGAAAACCGAATGTGATCCATGCAGTCTATGATACTGGACACTATGCAAATATTGAAAATCATCACATGCGGAAAACGTGCTTAGAGAAAAAGTAAAATAGGTGCAAAATGTCGCAATTTTACCTTGATTGTGGAAAATAATCACTTATTTTTCGCTGTACCATTGTACATCTTCGTTTTTTCGCGGCAAGGTCTCTGATTCTCTTCAGCAGCAGTAGTTGAGTAATACAGCACTGATATTTGTTCGTACCACTTCATAGCTGTCACTAACGCAGAAACGCGTCAGCATTTGCTACTTTCGTTGTTGTTGTCCCCGTCTTCATTCGTTTCATCGTCGACAGGGTCGGATATTTGCTGGCACGGAAGTCACAATCTCGTCATCATTTAGCATTTGAAATCCACAGTCTTCTGCATCGCATGCCCTCCAGGTTTTTACATCCACAAACTCAACTAAAGAGCACGCATACACCCCCTCACTTGGAAACAAACTGACCTAATATTCAGCGTAGATGTTTACCTTAATCCCATACAGCTGAAATCCCTCAAATATCCCTCACCTTTGGTTTCCCTGTCACTTTTGGCTTCACAGAAAACAACTGTTGAGCATTGCACTGTTCGAAAACATATCCGCACTTTGGTTCCGATATTTGACGCTCCGGATAATAAGCGTTCGGATAAGCAACGTTCTAATGTACATATATTAAACTATGGAACGAGTGTATGCAATCTTTCTATTTAAAAAAAAAGCTGTAAGCCAATAAGAAATCAATTTATTTATTGTGGACAAGTGCAATATATAAATCTATAAATAGGAAAGCAACTTATTTAAAGAATTATAGGCCGTATTATACACCCTATTTGTTCGTGTTAAGAGCTTGAGGTTGACTTTGTTGTAGTCAAAAAACAAGTTAGATTCCCAATGGCTTTGAGGACCCATCTTATAGCGAAGCTGATGCTCGTAAAATTTGTTGGGGATCAAAGATCCTTCATACTAAGTCAGTAGTAAGTAGAGGGTGTCGAAAATGTAACCAACTTCTCTCCCTCACGCCAAGATCACTGGATGCACCTTCGATTCTGTTAATTTAGTGTAAATGAACATTAAAGTGTAATTTGAAAAATTCTTTTAATTTTGTAATCTTGTTAATTTCATTTGTGTTTTCCTTAAAAATAACAAAAATTTAGCTTGAAAATGAGTTATAATTAAACTAAATATAAAGGGGAAAAATGTATTTTTAAAATATAATCAATATTTCTTTTTTTTTATTTTTCATTCTGCATATAATCTGTACGTACCTTAATATTTCTAATGAAATTTTTTCTTTTTTTTATATTCTCAAAAATATTTCAACGAAAACCCATATAATTTTCTTCCGTTCTTCATAAATTCCCTATTCCGGATAGAAAGTTCTCAAACTCTATCGGATGTTACTTAGAAATTTATTTTCAAAATGTAAGTTCTTGAACTAAGTTGAACACGTTTTAAGAGTAAATGAGCTCTCCCTTCTTGCGATATTTTGAGATGTCGAAATGAAGAGACTGCGACTGGGATAAGTCTTCTTTTCATTTCCTTTTTTCTGAAACTGTAAAAAAAGAATTACAAAAAAATTTATTTGTACTTTAACAAAACATTTTTTAAAATATTTTTTTATAATCTGGAAATCTGAAATGTTTTTGCTACTGCCTTTTGTTTGAACTAAAAGAATTTCTACGTGTAGTTATGAAGAAAGCAAACATTCTTGTTATACAGTTGTTCTTTTTATAAAAAAATATTCTTACAAAGTTTAATGGAAAACTTTTAAACTTCCAATTGACAACAAATATATAAAGAGAGAGAAAGAGAAGTATTTAGTTTTAATTTCTTAATTTTCTTCGAGAACGTTTAGATGTGAAATAAATGTTATAAAATCTAAATTAGCCATATAAAAAACTTGACCCTTACAACTCTTATAATTTCAGCATGAAAGATTTGCAGCGAATGAACCGCTTTATGTTGTTCACAAAAGTTGAATGGCCATGGCTGCGAATACTCGTGGCCGGTGTTATCGCGTCGCAGATTCGAAATCTAATGCCACTGAAGACCCTTCGTGTGGAGGAGCTGATACAAATTAAATCTTTCGTGTCTCAAAGTCCTTCCGTTGGATTAGAGTGGACTTTAGGATACAAGGATGCCAGCTCAGGTTTCGGCCTCGTTTCTTGAAAATGGTTATAAATGACGAGATCCGTCCTCAATAGCTTTCACGTTTCTTCACAATAAGACTTGAATAAAAGACAAAGTAGCACTTTGTATTTATTTGACTTTTCTGAAATCACATTTATTCTAACTAATAATTGTAAATGAAGAAATGTTTGTTATGTTTGTTTGATTTCAATTTTGGAGGGTACTTGTTCCTATAAGCTTTTGTATACTGTCCATTTAAAAAATACAATTTCAACGTGTAAATATTTAGTAAATATAATTTTTTGTTTCTTAATATGTATTTAATTATTCATTTTTGTAATGTAAGAATAAATAGGTTCAATACAGGAATAATTCAGTACACATTTAAAGGTTCTAAAAAATTCCAAATATTAATTTTTTGTAATGTTTTTTGATTCCAAAGTGCGTTTTTCATCCTTTTTTTTAGTTTATCATCGAACGATTTATAAATTATTATCAACCATTCATTTATTTGTTCAATCGCTGTATTTCAAGTTTTATTCGTAAAGTAATAAGGAGAAGAATTAGGCACGCTTTTCTTTTTGTTGCGTAAAAGAACTCGTACAAGAAGCAATGGGAAGAATACAAGGTAATAATGAAAGCAATTCGACCAAAGCACGCAATTTAAAGTGTTGCAATTTGTTTTATACGGTAGGACTAAAAATTTTTGTACTACATTGTAACCCAAAGGGGTTTACAATAAATATATTTAAACTATATTTATTCTGTATAACTTAAGCCAGTCTATCTTCAATTAATTTTATTCCCAAAAGATTATATAGGTTTTAATTTTTAAAACACTCAGCAAATTGCTCACCATATGTTGAGTTGTTCGGATTTTTTCAAGTAATTCGTGTACAATTGGATGACTTTTTCCCACCTTCAACATTTTTTAATTTCTTTTCATCTACTGATATTTTGGTGTATTTAAAGTAGCGTTTAAGTGAACTTAATCATTTGTTCCTTTTAGGTATGAAAATAAACATTCTAATGGTAGTTTAATAAGTAACGCTTTGTGTGTTTAACGAAAAGAAAAATGCAATGCTTCGAAATTTGAATAGATTAAAAAAGATTTTTTTTTTCAAAATTAATATTTTCATCTATAACTTTTGCATGAATCCACACACACACACACAAACAACTGTATTAAAGATAGTATTATGTACAATAAATAAACTTTGCTTCATTGTTAAAATAATCAAATGAACTAAAGTTAAAAATTTATTTTTTAAAATATATTTGTAAAATTTAGTAATAGGTACGAGTAACTTAGAATAATTTCATTACACATTTTCTGTATCTATTTCAATAAATTTTAATATGATTTTGGACTAAAGTACAATAACAATTTTCTTTTGGAAAATGCGTGGAATCAAAAGTTGTCGAAGTTTTCTACGTATGGATTAAAATACAGTTTTTTAATTAAATATTTAAATACAAATATACATGATAACGTTAGTGTAATCGATTATTAATAGGAAATTAAATATCAAGGCGTATTTATTTTCTTAAGTTACCATCAAAAATGTTATAAATAAATAATTGCTACATAAAATGCGAAATTAATTCATTGTGTAGATCTATCATGTATATATTTTATGATTTATTAAACATAAAAATCCCTTCTTCATTTCATTTACTTTCAAAAATATTTTTCCTTC
Organism: Trichonephila clavata; assembly: GCA_019973975.1. Classification (NCBI taxonomy): domain Eukaryota; kingdom Metazoa; phylum Arthropoda; class Arachnida; order Araneae; family Nephilidae; genus Trichonephila; species Trichonephila clavata. Next base: position 93,867 of record BMAO01018133.1, on the reverse strand, counting down.
TCTGACCATACCACCACTTCATTTACATTAATTATTTCTTAGGGAAAATACACTTGCGCATATGATAAAGAGGGTCGATGGAAGAGTATAGAAGGCTTGAACGAGCAGTGAAAATCTCTATTTTGGAAAAAGTATAGAACTAAAACACATTAATAAATGTTTGTAAGGATGAAAACAAATTGATAAAGTGCTAGGCTAGAAAACTTGTCTCGTTGATTGTTCTTTCAAGATATGCATCTCTTCAGACATAGTTATAGAATACTTGATGTATTTTCGAAGAATATAAAACAAGTTTAAGTAAAAGTACACGTATAACATGTGCCGGAAAAAATATTTATGGAAGCAATTTCAAAGTTACTTTAAGGGATTGCAATATAAAAGCTTTTTCATCCAAAGTGGCATGCTTCTGTGACTGGGGCTCTCCTGAAAGTAGTTAACAAGTAAACAAGAAAGTCTCTACATTTGCGAGATTGTTTTTTCAATGCATATTTTACTCAAATTTCGATATACCTTAAAAATAATCTAAAAAGGATAAAATCTTTTTTTTAAAGTCCTTTTATTGATGAACGTCATGCAGTTTAGGCGTAGACAATTCTCCATCTTTTTTAAATGATTCTAAAATGTAACACACAATTAGCTTTTTTTTTACAATGAAAAAAATACGTAGCTTACTAAATTTTTGGTATTTTAAAAATAGACATTGTGTGGATTTGTGATGTATAAAATCATGACTGTATTCAGAACATTTCTTGGTCTTTAAACTTGAATAACACCTGATCAGTCCGTAATTGCAGCCATCGCTCAACTAAACACCTCCGCCAATGTTTTACGTAACCCTCCGCTTGTTGTTGTTGTAGCTTCCTTCTTGGAACAGAGTGTGTATAGCACCGTCTCGCAATAAAGCAAAATTATAGTCTAAGAAACGCATCGTTCTTCAAAAACTCGAACCAGTGTTCGCGTACATTTGTTTACCACCAAAACACCGTTACTTTCCTCGATAGTATATTATGATTAAATGCGAAGAGCCCGCTTCACGTTTCATTTGTCTCAACGTATACTGCACAGAATATACATACGATGTAAAACTGTCTGTTGATACAGAGAAGTATTGTTTTGAGAAATTTATCAGCCGAGGCATAATAACATTCTTGCGCTCATCAATTTTCTGAAATTCTCATTGGAATTTCTTTTGAATCGTTCCACGACCCAGAACCACATCCCAATCGTATCAAAGCATTTTTCAATTATATGGAAATAAAATTGGTTGAATTCGAAGTTCCTAAGCCTAACTTAGTACAAATTTTCCTGAAATGTAATTGAAATTCATAAAGTACTGCGTGTAAAAGAAATTCCCATGATGCTTCCCATTTAGAAATTTTCTTGGTAATCAATTTAATTCGATAGTTGTAAAACTTTCACTTTTAAAATCTTCTATAAACTCAAAATTGATGAAAAAACTCTATTTTTAAAATAAAACAGTTGACATTTTTTATTGTCTTAATTGACCCAGCAAATTGATGTCATGAAACAACTGTAGAAACAATGTATGAAATCCATCGAATGCTTCTTTTTTTAAAAAAATCCCTTGATTCAACATTTTAAAAAATTATTGAGTAGTTAAAATTTATATACGATGTTAATTTCTTCCAAACTTCAAATGGATTGAATTTGCGAGTTCGAAGTTCCATTTGTCAACACATAAATATAATGCTACAAATTTTAAAAAAAATTAAAAAATATAATTAAATATTTACCTTTTGTCAGCAGATTATAAATAAATCTATAATTTTTTTAAATCTTAAAACCAATACAGAATCCCCCCCCCCTCAATTTATTTTCGGGAACTCTATTTGCGATGATTGACAAAAGGAAATATGTACGGTAATAAGTTTGATGCAAAGGGAAAAAAGCAGCTCTTTCCGTGTTTTAATATGCCCTGTAGACAAAAGCAAGAAAAAGGGATCAATTCCTTTCCTCTTCATTTGGACTGCCATGAAATGAAGAATAACAAAAAGAATTACGTGAGACAAAAGTAATGAAGTCGAAGAAGAAATTTGAGATCTCTCTTTGCAGTTGGCGTTATTCACAGATTAGAAGAATGATCCTCCCAGCGGCGACTTATAGTGTTCTTCCCGTCATCCTTTCTCTTTGTTTGTTTCCTTTGCCCATTAATTGGTTCGTATATTTAAAGAACAATAATGTGTTACAAATAAATAGAAGAAAATTGCGAGTACATAGATGAGAAAAATTTGAGAAAATCCCTTCTTCAAAAGGAAAAATGTGTTTTTTATACATCACACCCGCAAAATAAGAATTATAGTCAGCTAAACAAATATATTTGATAATATTAATGTGGGGGAAGTTAAACTATAAAGATAAAAAGTCATCGCCTAATTCAATAATATCTCTGCTATGCGTTAGTCGAGAAGGTTTTTTAAAAGAAAAAAAAATTCGACGGGATTATTTTAACGGTAAAAACTTATAATTCTTCTCTCAAAATTCCAGATATAATTAGAAGTGTTTTCGTGCACAACTTTATTGTAATCTTTTCATTTAACAACTTTATAATGCCGAAGTTTTCTTATACCGACTCTGTAAAGCCCTTAATAATAATCAGTCTAAAAAATGGATTTTTATTTTGAAAAAAAAAAAGGATTCGTAATTTTGAAGAGAAAGAACACATGTTGATCAGAAAATATTAATAACAGTAAAGATAGTGTTAAGTGTTGTACTATCACTTGTGTTAAGAATATATGTTCATTGTGTTTGATTTTTACACATTCATTAATGCTAGATAATATTATAAGTATTTTATTAAGTATGGAATACTATTGTTAATGAAGAAAACTATTGCTTGGAATATATATTTATTTACATAAATATATTCCCCATTATTTTCCATCATATCAGGATTTTTTGTTAAAATACTATTTGGAAAGGAATTATCTCAAACAATATAGCATGTACTATCTAGCAACAATAGTTTTTATCCAGTTAAAATTATGCAAATATCGATTCTTGGGGAGGCAAATTGATTTTTTTAGTAAAGGGATGAAAACCACACAGTTGACTCATCCCACAAATTGCCTCTGGTTGAGTGAAAAACAAGAAGTTCCCTTGAGGTTTAAATTTTTTACAACCAACTCTGGTACAGAAAAAAATCGTCAGGATACTTTTTTCCAACTTATTTTTATTAAGGTAATGAGCTCAAAATAAACGATTGACCAAGAGCAGCAAATATTATTAAGCCAGTGTACATCGACACAAATTTTAAACTCCGAAAAGCAAAATAAAACAAAGGTTCTATTTAAATACAATTTTTTCTTTGAAACATCTTTTTGGCGTTCTTTTTTTTTTTATTCAATCAGAGGCCTAACTCGTGTTAACATCCAACAGCAGTCAGGGAGCATGTTTTTGTCCTATTTTTCTTGATGCTTGTGTACTCCGAATCTTTACTGTCTCGGTGGAAACTTTCCCCCTCGTCTTCGCTTACTTATCCTGAATTTTCAGAGGAAAGTCCGCATGTGAATGAAGGAAATGTATTTTGATTCAACCAATCCAAGCATCTTTTTTCCTTTTATAAACTTGCAGTTTACTGAACCAACAAAGATAACCTCCTTCTCAACTTGGCTTCGGATAAACCTGGAAACATTTTGTACAAGTATTTGCAACAATCACTATCTTTTGGAATATCCTTGACAAACTGCTTCATTACACCTAATTTTATATGCAGAGGGGTTAACAATACATTGTTATCTTCAACTAAGCTATTACGAATCACATCAGGTTTTCATAATGTTCCTTTTGATGCAGGGTTTTTATAATGCACCGTCTAACTGGTACAGAAGCATACTGTTTTCTATAATGACGAAAGATAGCTTTAAAGCTTCTTTTTGATTAATCTATAAGCCCTTCAGTCATTTTTATCATAGGAGGTATTAAATTTTCTCATCAATCCGGGACTATGAGAACAATAGACCAGATTCTCGTTTCCCTCGAAGTTCATACTTAAATTCTTTTTCTTGATTCCAATATCATTACAAAGAGGCTCCTCTACCAATGAGTTTTTCCTTCAATTTGGAACTCAAAAGTTCAACTTCATCATTCGAAAGGCCCCCCCCCTCCCCTGAAAGAGGGGCTGAGGTGAATTGGCTCCAGAGAGCTTATATTAGGTACCAGAGCCTTGAACTTGTGGCCAAACTATTTGTAGAGAAGGATTGTGACGGAGAGGTTCACAAAATGGTATTCTATACGTTTCACCTCGGTTAGAATATGTCTCGGCGGAAGGAAATTCAACACGAAAAAAAATTTGGTTAATGCTTATAAAAATCTAATTAAAATTTAATTTTTCAACAAAATGTGACACGATAGAAATTTTTCATTATTATTTTTAAAATCATCACTAAAAAGTACCTAAAGTTGAGCCATTTATTCTCTTGTAATCTTTCCATCGCAGGTCTGTGTTATTTGACTGTGGCGACTAGATAGATTGAAATTGAAAAGTAGCTAAATGACTTGCACAAAGGAACCAAAATGGTGGACATTTTTTAAAAAAAGAAAGAATATTCGCGCAATCATTTCTTCCTCCTGTTTTATTTACATTCTAGCAGTCTTACAGAAGTCTAATTTAAAAAAATCTGGGTTTGAGAATTCCTCCAGAATGGAAAAACACCTTTAATACAGTTAGAATTGGTACATTAGAGTGACAGATTATAATAAACAGAATGAGGAGATTAATGAGAGGTCATTTACTTTCTTGAGAACCTAGAAGGAATTACCCAATCCTTTAATAATATGAAAATTATATAAGATTCAAGACATTTTTTCGGGATAGTTTCTTGAGTATTTTGACCTGTTCATCTCTCTCTGTTCATTAAGAAATTTGAAAATATAAGTAATCCGCTAAGGAGAAGAATACACACGTTATATATACGTATATATAACTCAAGGAGTTTGAAAAGGGAAGAGTCATCGACCTTTCAAAAGGAGAATTGTCTTACTGTGCAATGGCAGCTCGCGTGCAGCGGAACAGCAGCACAGTGGTGCGTGCTTGAAAGCAGTGGACCGACGAAAATCAGACAACTCATGATTACAAGTAATCCTTACAGCAGCCGGTGCATCAGTGAAGTTTTGGAGCAGAAGCTGCTGCTTTCCTTCAAGACATCCCAGGAGCTGTAATTCAACAGGACAATGTTCACCTACATATTTCCAGGAATGTTCAAGATTTTCTTTCATTGCAGCATATACAGCTTCTTCCTTAGCTTGTCTATTCCCCGGATATGTCGCCTATTGAACATGTATGAAATTTCGTAGTCAGTTTTTCATATGTGATCCTCTACAGTTTCATCAGAAGCTTCCACAGAAAAACTTAGGGCACGCATAAAAACACAATATGGAATGTTTTTCCCCAGAAAAACAATCAAAATTTATTGACCTCTAATATATGTCTAAAAGGACTTTTGCTAAATCAGCTTAACGTAAGAAAGCTTTACAATTATTTCTGTGAAATATCCTATCATTTATACTTAAGCAAATTTTTAATAACAATGAAAACATGGATAAATTTGCATAAACACTGTGTATATCATATTAATATGATTTTTAAATAGGAATTTTTTTTTTGTGTTAAATAATAGATATTTTTCAGACATTCATTTCGTTGACAATTTGTGAAAAAATATGCCTCAACACAAGCATATTGATATTATGTAACTTTCGATGTTTCGAGAGAAAGAGTATATATAAATATATATATACAAATTTTATTTTCTTGGGATAATTATTATTAGGAAAAAATTAACAAACCTCCGTTATTTATTTGTAAATAAAAATGTACGATACTCAGTGTATTTCATTTTTAAAATGCGTTATATTGGTTTAAAGTAAAACAAAGTTTTGAAAATTAAATTGAACGGGAAAGAACTGTCTATTGGATAAGTTTTAACAATCCATTCCATGCAGTTGAAACTTTTGACATCTTTCCAATCCGTCAAAAGTCTCAAATGTCAGGCCGCGTCATTAGCACGATCCTATTTCTTTGTCTTTCATCTTGGCGGTGATGGGGATATGATAACGACAGCTGCTTCTTCCGTTGATTAAACCTTCAGGGAGAAGATTCATTCTGTTTCTTTATCCCTTTGTTTTTGACAAATTGTTCGTATAATACAGAGGAACCTTCCGTTCAGGATTCACGATGCAAAAATACATAAGGCGATTTCCCTCTGGTATAAATGCTTCAGATGATCGATTATACCTGTCCTCTCGAAGAAGGTTTTATGGTAAGCGGGAGTAAGATATCTGGCAAGAAAAAATTTTCATCTTTCAAAAATGCATAAGCCAGTGTTCCTCACCAGAAGACATTCCGCTGTGGGCATTTTGTTATTATTTCCTGGTCATCGAAGATTTAAAAAAAAAATGTTGAAAATTTCTCCGAAATTTTTTTTGTTTTTTAAAATAAGAACTCAAAAATTTTGTTTACAATAAAAGAATTCTAATTTGTAATTTCTTACTTCAAATAAAAACGCCAATTTTCTGTACAAAATGTGAAAAATTGACACCCTTCACCAGAATATTAGGTACTGTGACCACAAATTTCTATTATGTTTTCGCTAACATGATCATGCATAACCGTGTTATTAATTACAGTCACATATCGAGGAAAAGACTTTGCTGAATTCGTTAAAATTAACGTTCACTGGTGTCCAAAAGTTAAGAATAATTGATAATTATGTGAATAAAGAAGAAACTGTAAATCAGAACGGCGGGAAACGTGATATGCGAGTGTAAAATGGTTATAAAATAAGGAAGCAAATCCAAAGTAGCAGTTTGAAAGAAAACTGAGCATAGCAAGGATTCACACTTTAAAGGAAAAATGAAAGAAAACATTAAATAAAATACTGATGCTGCAGTTTAATAAGGCGTGTGGTCACCTCTGACAGCCAGGCACGCTGCACAGCGATTTACCATACTTGCTATGAGATGATGAATGAGTTGTGGGCTCAAACGGTTCCAAGCTTCTTGGAGAGCTCTCTTCAGTTCTGTAACGGAGCTTGGTGGGTGCGAAAGGGCTGCAATTTGTCTCCCGAGCATATCCCATACATGCTCGATAGGATTTAAATCAGGGGAGTTCGCAGGCCACGACATGAGCTGGATGTTTTCCGTTTCAAGGAAGTCATCAATCAGCGTAGCTCGGTGACATGGCGTATTAATCATCCATGCATATGAAGTCAGGACCGACAGCACCTCGAAACAAACGAACATAAGGCTCAAGAACTTCGTCTCTGTATCTTTGAGCAGTCACAGACCCCGTGTCAAAGTAATGGAGGTCTGTGCGGCCGTCCATCATGATGCCTGCCCATACCATTACTCCCCTTGATGGAAAATGATGTCTTTCCGTTATGTTTCTTGGTTCAAAACGTTTTCCTCGTTCTCTCCATATCGTTACCCGCCGAGAATCACTACTCAGACTAAACCGGGACTCGTCACTGAACATTACATTGGCCCACTCTCCCACACTCCAATGTTGATATTTCAAACTCCAGTTCAAATGAGCGCGTTTATGCGCAGACGTGAGGGGAATGCAAACTGCTGGTCTTCTGGCAAACAGGCCAGCATGATTGAGTCTCCTGTAAACAGTTTGTCTCTAAGATTCGTATTCCTGTGGCAACTGTGAGCGCCGAACCCAGTGCTCTGGCAGTACTGCCCCTCTGACGTCGCGCACTTATTACTAGATATCGGTCTTGGTGAGGGGTTGTGACTCTTGGTCGACCTGATACTGGTTGTCGGGTGACTTCTCCCGTTCTTGGAAACCTCTGCCACAGTCTTGAGATCACAGACTGGTCCACATTCAGAATTCGAGACACTTCGGTTTGTGATCGAGAGGATTCCAGAATTCCAACGATTCTTCCTTTCGTAAACATGTCCAATTGGCGTCTTTGTGCCATCATTCACCTTGTTTGATGGTTAACAACGTTCCTTCGCACAGCAGTTGCACGTAACTTGTCTGAACTGCCTATGCTGCGTGAATCGGTTTCTCCGCGTTCCGACATGCACCGGTGTTTCGCGCAGGACGTAGTCGACTGAAAAGTTTTGCATAAACCCAATGTTTCTTCTTCACCCAACTAATATCCGCAAGAAATTTGGAATAATTTTACGAATATTTACTCCATGTTTTTCGCATTTTACGATATATGCTTAACTTTTGGACACCAATGTAGTTTGTGTTTGTTTGTGGTTTCAGAAAATGATGTCACCTAACTTTCACTCTCTCCATAAATAGAAATACGTAATATACTACTCTCGGCAAGTCCATCGAAAAAAATCCCTGCAAAATAGGGAAGTTTGTTCTGGCAGTACCTAATAATGTGTAATCGAGCGTGTCAATCTTCCACATTTTCAAAAATATGCTAGTCATTACTTAATCAAGTGATATGGATTTTTACCCCCACATCTGATATAAGCCCCTCTCCCCTTTTCACTCCGTGACCGATTGTTTCAGGGCTGTTTGTTTACCCTATTTTGTGCCCTCTTGTTACCTCTTATTTTTTTCCTAATTGTTTTCTTACAGCTTATTTTTAAAACCGAATTCCTGTGTCTCAAACAAATTGCCATTAGGGGATTTAACTCCTGAGTATTAAAAAATATGTATTTGTTCTACAACATGAACATATCAGACTTTTAGAAATGTTTTGGATGGGGCCCGTATGAAAAAAATGGTTGGGAATCATTGATGAAAGGTTTCTAGATTTGTAGAGGGGTATTTAAGGTTTATTGATAAATTTAGCAAATTGGCAACATTCAATGAACAAATGCACTGTCAACTCGGTCGCCAAGGCTTCTTATCTATTCACTGAAGTATTTTCTCATCTCCTGCAGACTATCTTTCTGGTCACAGCGTCCCTTTGTCAAAGAAGGGAAGTCCGAATAAAATTGTTACAATATAATTGGCGGTTCTTATATTTTTTTAAAAGAATTCGGTGTCACTTTTTAATATTTAAAGGGTAAAAAACTGAGAGTTTCAAATATACGATCCTGTATCTTTGTTTCAGGACTGAAAATCTGCGGGACTGAAGGGCCTTTCGCACAATTTCTAAAGATATTTGTCATGTCCTTAGCACTACTTTCTAAAGGCTATGAACTTTGCAGGAATATATTGAAAAACCATTTTCAATATATTCAATATATCTTACATTTATTTCAGTGAATGCAGTGGTGGCTTATGAAGTACAATTTTTGTTTTTATATTCTTTAAAAGTTGCTTTTAGGTAAAGTAATTGATTTTCTTATGTAAATGTCAGAAGGCAAATATTCTCCTGTTAAATATGAGGAATTGATTTTAATACTGTTTTCCCACTTTTCATATTTTTAATTCCTCATTGTTAGAGAAACCTGTGAAATCCATGAAATGTTGGTGAAACTTTCTTTGGATTTTCCGAATCAAGTTTGGAATTCCCTTTCTCCATATTTTCGGTCCTAAATAAACATTTTTCGATTGCATTCCATTCGGCAAATGTATGCTATATCAAGAGAACCATTCTATATTATCACTCATTCCCTACCAAATAGTGTTACCAGATTCTTCAAATGTGTTGCGTTGATTAAATACTTCTGTAGAACATGCTGAAACTTGTTTATTATTTATATAAATTCCCGTCATATCGTTCCAAAATTTCAGAGGAAACCTTTCTGACGTTATGGAGAAACTGTTCGCACAATACCGAGAAAAATTGTTTCCAAATTTATTTCTTTAAAAATTTTTTTAAAACCTCTTTTTTTACCATCAAAAGATAGCAACAACATCTATTTACTTGAAGATATATTTTATGCTTTCTACGCATGTTTGTTATTTTTTTAGATTCAACTCTGTGCTAAGAACTGGGCTATTAGATGTCTTTCATTTTGAACTCACAGTTATCTTTTCAAAATATTTATAATGTTTTTGAAATGTTATTCTGTTTCGGTGACAGTTTCAGAAGAAAATTCGCCATTGAACTTCAGAGATGAAAGAAGAAAATGGGCAGCTTAAATTTTCATGAACATTTAAATATTATACATAGATAAAGATATGTAAAACATTTTACTTGACCGAGATTCAAAATTACGAGGTCTCTTGTCAATAGCCCTCGTGCAGCTTTATAGTGCGACGTTAATGAAATTCTCAAACTCACTTATAACCCTTTTAGTTTTAGCATCAGTATAAGAATTTGTTCCCAATTTTTTTTAAAAAAATTTTAATGGTTCAAAGACATAATTTTTTACTACTTGAGGAGCTAAGCTGTCATTTTATATATGGATATTTTGAGTCGTTTAATTATCCTTTTAGGACAAGTACTGACCATGCATGACTTTGTTTAACGGCTATTCTTGCACAGCAAAATATAATAGTGCATTTAATAAGTTATTGGATTTAAGCTTTTTAGTTTGAATGTCGATTTTTTTAAAAACAATTCATCCTTTGTGAAAAATTAGACCTTCATATATTTTTCAGCAGCAACAAATTTGGATTGGGGCAAAAAAAAAAAAAAAAATGATGGGGTTTAAGCATTTCAGATAGGAAGATGCGTTTGTAATAAGGTAGCAATTTAGTGAATCCACAGCTTTTAAATTCACGAACACTACCCATTGGTTTAATATTTAAGTGTTGATACTGAAAATGGATAGAGAGAACATTACAATCTAGACAATCTCCAAGGAAACAACTTGTAGCATCCATTAAAGGCAGCACAAAGAGAATTTCTTGAACATGTAAGCCCGATGTAGTTGCCAAAAATATTTTCTGCTGTGATCTTTCATAATTCTGTGCCTGTAATGTTTCCAGGAAAAAGTGGCAGTGCCAGAAACAAGGAATTGATGTTGCTGGACATTCTGATATCAAATCAGCAGAAACACGTTGCAACATTTATTTTAAGTCATTTTTCAAGTGGTGAATGCTTCTTTCTGCTCATGTTGCTCTACTGCATGAAAAATCAACACCATTCCCTTATTTGAAAACATTTTTGGCAACCTTTTCAGAAGCATTTCAAAGTAAAGACTGGTGGAAACCGAATATATAAGGGACATGGCAATGACTGAAGCTAAAATCATTTAATCTGCCATGCACCTAAGACATCTTTTTGGCTCGGCAACTTTTTATTGCTTGTTTGTAACTGTTATTAAATTTATATTTTTAATATGATATTGAAATATTGTTTTTCTTACCAAGTAGGAATAAATAATCCATTTCAGAAATTTTCTTTTAAAAATATTTCATTTTGTCTTTTATACTTATATATTTTTTTTATATGAACCTGGAAAATTCCAAGTAATTTGGTTATATTTATGTCTGATTTTGCTCTTTTATTTACTGAATCACTTTTCCCTTGGAATCCAACTTGCGGATCATTTAAAGTCATTCGAAAAATGGCTTGAAAATTTGACCATATTGAATTTTTTTATTCTTCCATCTTGTTTGGTATACTTTTCAATTTACCCTTCCGAAAAGCTGGCATACCTCCGGTTTTTTTTATAAAGTATCAAATTTTTAAACATTGAAATAAATCATAGTATTCTCGCATAGATTTTCGAGCGCAAATGATTGGAATGAAGGAAAGGGTAATCTGCAATTAATTCAGATACTCGAGATTCATTTTCTAAAAAATTCCTAAAAGTTGTCGTGAAATAATTTTAGAAAACACAAAAAATTTTAACAAAAATGACAGAAAATATTCCTTAAGTCAGAAAAGTTTTACATATTGTTGTAAATAAATAAATATATATCTATTTTATAATTTAGGTTCTTGTTCATAGAGCCTATAAGTCAAAGATTGGCATCTGTTGAATTTAAGAGTGAGCTTATAAACGTTATTGAAGGGAATGTTGAGAAATTGTTATAAGAATGCTGGCCCTACACCACAACTTCCTTTGGGAAATGAAAAATAGTACATTTGATAGCGACACAGAATTAAAGTACGAAAAATAAATTTAGTTTTTCGAAAATGTAATTTAACGACAAATAAATAAAATATAGGCCTAAAGAAAAAAATAAATTCGTTTAAGAATAAAAATATCCTTCAAGTAATAATATACAAAATAAGAAATCTCGTGTGAATTAATAAAATGAAATTTTTGATAAAATGTGTTTTGAAAGGAATAAAAAAGGAAATTAAAAGTTTCAAATAGAGGCTCTAGAAAGAGAATGAACAGCTAGGATTTTACTTAAATATAGTTTCGAATTTATATTCTGAGAAAGGTCAAACATCTATACATTTAACAACAAGTAAATTCTTTTCAATACATACACGAAAATAAAGCTTTCGGCAGTTGTTTTTTTCCTTTTAAGCAATATTTGCAGCTCGAATTGTTTTTTAAATGTTCTATTAGGATATGGTAAAATACGAGTACGAAAATTTGTAATAAAAGGATAAAATATAAAAATTATGCCCTACACTTTATTATTTTTGAATTCAAATTGCATTAATAATTATGAATAAGTTTTAATGAATTTTAAGTATCACATTTTAAGATCAATAACGTATGTAGAGCAGAAAATTTTTTAAGTATACCGCATATTTCTGTAGAAATTTATCTCCACTATCTCCTATATAAAAATTCTTCATATTTTGTTTTCTCTGCATTAATGTCAAACAGAATTTTATACTTTATTTTTATACAATTTATATTATTTATTAGAATTTTACTCTTAGACTGAAAACCCCTTTTTGTTGGAATGTTCTAAAATATATTTATTTGAAAGAATTGTGCTTTTGCTTTATCTTATTTTGATGAGATTGTTGAAAATGACAAAATATCTTATGGAGAAAAAGTTAAAAAAAAAAAAAATAACGAGTCTTACAGTAGTCGCATATGATGTGTAACATCTGACTTTTTATCATGGTAAATACGCAATAGTGACTTTAATCCTAAAAGAAATGAATCGGTTATGACTGAAAATAATTTTCTATTGAACAATTATACCTTTAATGAAAATTTTATTTCATTAACACAAGGAGTAATGCAGTTTTTTATCAAAAATATTTATTATTGTTCAATTTGGGGAAGAGCGGAGACAATAGATTTATGAAAACTAAAGTATGACACATATACTTGTAATTTCAAAGAATTTAAAGATCGTAGAAAAACGGCGTCAATAACAGTACCACTGTTAGTTGTCGAAACATTTCGATTAGTGTTCATTTCGTGCTCGAGTTCATCTTTCAGAAAAGCTATGAGCGGCTTTGCTTCTGGCAAACTGAAGTTAACGTTAAAATCACCACTCAAAATCATGGAAAGCGAGTAATCGTTTAAAAAAAAAAAAAAAGAGCAGAACCAACACCTTCGGTATACGGTAAAAGTACAAAATGCAGGAAATCTTTAATTTTTTAAACTGATTCGGAGAAATGTATGCGACCGCCAAAATGACAAGACTTGCTGGTATGTGCGGTAGGCGGGTGTCTTAATTGCTACCACAGTTGAACCCTTAGACGAGGGTAGCGAAGAAACACCGTCAAGCCCATGCTTAAAAATTAGAAATATTAGAGAAAATCAAAAATACCCATTTACTTAATTAGTTAGTTTTTTTTAATCGAGAAATCTTTTTTAACCACAATTAAAAATATTTTATTGACAGCGACAGGAATTAACCTCAAAGTATGAAATGATAAGCACTTAAATATTTATTCAAATAATTCCATATTACTTACTCCTATTTTTTTAAGAATGATGAGCTTTGTCAGACGCTTACCAGGAAATATAATTATTTTTTTTAAATATATAGTTTACACATATATAAATATATACTGAGATTTCTAACACAACGAGCCCTGAGACTTAGACATCTGAGCGTAATAATCACAAGTTTTTTCTGGATGAAGTCTAATAAGACTTACTGGTGTGTGCGGTAGGCGGGCGTCTTAATTGCTAGTAGAGTTGGACCCTGAGACTAGGCTAGCGAGGAGACACACCTAAGGCGCTGAATTGGTCAAATCAAACAGCGCGCGCTTCCCCCGACTTCCTGTTACGCATTTCCGTCCCTTTTCACGAAATCACTCCAACAAATATCCAGCAACCGAGAGTAAAGATGTTACACATAAAAAAAAGATAAAATCATTATTTTCAATACATGGGTTTTTTTTAACGATTGTGAAGTAAATAGTTTAAAACTTCGTTTAAAAAGATGTCTTAGAGTAATGCCTTAATCATTTTGATGATGTTTGGCTATTAAAAAGTACACTTTATAAATAATAACTTATTTTGTTGTTTTTTACTTACATCAGTAAGGTAAAGTATAAATTTACCAACTAAAGTGAAACAGTTACGGTTCGTTAGCTAAATGTTTTTCATTGCTCAGGCTTTTTAGTCATTTGTTTTCTTTTCCAAATCATTTCACTACATTTTCTCATCTGTAACTCTGCCCAGGTGAGAAAAAGAAGAAATGAGCCGGTGTAGGGGAGTGAGTGAAGAATATTTACGCCGTACTATTCAGATCTAGAGGGAATTTTGGCAACGGACCACGTAATTTTCAATCGTGGTCAAGTGACGAGGACTATACCTCAGCTGGGAACCCCTCTCCTAACTTCCACACCAGACCAACGGGAAGATATTTGAGCTTCGACAGATTTTTTTTTTAAATTTCAAATACGACCAGACAACAAAGTTTAGGATACACAGAATATCATCGATGCAAGTAGCCAGAATGAACGGTTACATTTTTCTTTACGAAAGAGGTGGGAACTCAATTTCCTCCCTCCAAAAAATGTTTTGTCTTCGATTCTAAGTCACACCCGGTTTTCAGTAGCATTAACACTGGAAAAATTGGGCGGCTTAGATTCGAGTAAATACGATTTATTTATATATATATCAATTTATCCTTTCCTCGATAATCATCAAATAAATAAATGTTATGATTCAAGTGAAATGCTTAAGTAGGTCAACCCCGCATTCCTTATAATATTATCTGGAAAAAAAAGGAGAAAAGCGACTCGTTCACTCTTCAGATTATCTCAGGAAATGTTAAACTTACAGGCATGAAATTTGGCAGACATTTTCTTTTATTGAGTAGACATCCGCTAAGAACGTGTTTAGAGGAAATAGATCTCCAAGGGGATTTGGGGTGTTGTAGGAAAAAATTCCCGTTTTCAACTGTAAGATCTAGAAACTTGAAATTTGACGAATATGTTTATTTTGTTCAATGGAGATTCGATTAGAACAGGTTTTGTGGAAATCCAAGAAAGGGCTGAGGAGGAGTTATATATAAAAAAAATCCCTTTTTTGAACTACTGGACTTACCAACTTAGAATATGGCAACTATGTTCTTTCTGTTGGTAGACATCCCCTAAGAACGGGTTTTGAGGAAATGAACCCCCAAGGGAAGGAGAGAGGCCCTGCAGTGTTGTTATAGACTAAATATTCCATTTTTGAACTATTAGACTTATAAACTTGGAAATTAGCAAACATAGTTCTATTAAGTTGCCTTCAACCGAAAACAGCTTTTATGGTAATCGAGTCCCAAGAGGAAAAGGGGTGGGTGTTATAGATATAAAAAAATAATTTTCGCTTTTGAACGATTAGGTTTACAAACTTTAAGTTCGGAAAACATGTTTCTTTTTTTGATAAGTAGAGATCTGCTAAGAACTGGATTTCCAGAAATTATCTCCCCAGGGGTTTTCTAATTTACGAGGGCATTATAGATTTTTAAAAAAGGTTGTTTGAGCTATTAGACCCACAGATTTAAAATTTAGCACAAATGTTGCTTCTGTTGTTTAGCGATCCGCTACAAATAGGGTTCGCAGAAATGATCTTCAAAAGGGGAAGGGGTGCGGAAGCTTAAAAGATAATTATACTTCCGTTTTATAAATTCAATTCCTGTTCTTTTTCTATCAAGAGATGATATTTTTAGGAATATTTTTCAATGCACTAAGAGCTTAGTGATAGGACCAAAATAAAAATAAGGTTAAAAAAATAAACAATATATAGTCCTACAATATGATGAAAAACCCAGAGAAACAGTCGGGTATTGTGTGTGTGACTAGTTATATATATATATATATATATACATAGCAATAAATAATTAAAAAGAAGACCAATAAATCCCAAGAATCTTAAGATCAGACCGGAAGAACCAAGAACATGGAACCATGACAAACCAAAAAAGTGAAATGTAGCTAGAGGGGAAAACTATTATGATTTCTCGAGCTGTCACTGGTTAAGGATATATATAGATATACATATATATATATATATATTATGCCATGTATTTCTTTCATTTTATGTTACTATATATATATATATACCGTGAAAATCATTTAAAATGAAACTGAAGGGATTGAAATATATTTTTATGTTAAAAGAATTTCGTGTTAAAGGATATTGCAAAAAAAAACAAGCATGTATCAACAAAATTAAGTTTATTAAAGTTTATTTCATTTCCATAGATACGTATATATGCATATATTTAATGAAAATCCATGAAACAAAAACATTCACAAGAATTTAAAGAAAATTAATTCAAAATTTTACAATTTTTTGAAAACTAAAATATTTATTTTTTGGAAAATTATCTGATATTTTTCTTTGCGTGGCTTTTTTAGCATCAAATTATCAACAAATTGTTCAATGTCGTCCAGTTTTTAAAATTCATTTCACCATTGGAATGTGCGTCAAAATAACTACGCATACTTTTTATGGTGTTCCTTATTTCGGTGGGAACAGCAGCTGCATTATTCATTTTATTTTCGTCGTCGGAATCTGCATCAATGATATTTTTGTGCTTTGAATCAATGCCATAATTGGGGCTGTACACACATTATAATCCTCTACTGCAAAGGATTCTTCTGATAATACAATAGAAGAGCCCAATCCGGTTAATGTTTTCCGTATTTTGTTCATTCCCAGAAGATAAATCTTTTCGTATTAAGCGATTTTCGTTTCGTGTTAAGAGAAAAAATGCATGAAAATGTATAGCAGTTTGCCGGAACCATTGTATTATTTCGTGTTAACCGATATTTCGTCTTCAGCGTTTCCGCGTTAAACATATTTCCTTGTTTATATATATATATATTTCAATTTTTATATATTTCTGTTTTTTTATTCTTGGAAGAAATTCACATAATCAGTAATACAAAAAACTAAAAGGGAGAAAGTTTGCGTCAAAAAACAGATTTAACCTCACAATCTATCTTAAACTTGAATATGCTAGATGAAGTGTTAACTGTTTTGAATTGATTTCTTTTCCCTTTTAAGATGACTAAAAATGCGGAATTAAGATTTCTAAAAAAGATTTTCTATTAATAATATATTTATTATTATAAATGAAGATATTTACGGTTCTCCGGACATTTTGTTTTAGGATATGTTGGCACTGGTATCTTTAAATAAAATTCTACTAAAGAAGAGAGGAAGGCAACTCTACCAAGCATTTTTCATAAAAAAGATACAGGAGTAATTTTCCGCATTTTTATTTAATTTGCTACACTAACTTACATTTTACGTAAGCACTTCATCCCTTTAAAAAGTTTATTTTAAGCATTTGATGAATAGGAGCTGTTTAGCCAAGACCCAGTCAGCTCAATTTACGGCAGTGTAATTATTCATATAATAAAAAAAGTCAAATATTCAGCTAACTAGTTCTTTTTAGTTCTTAAATACACTTAATTAACAAAACAGTTTCTCTAAAAATTCTAAAAAAAGATTTTAGGCTTAGCCCATCCTTTTAGATCGCTATAAATATTAATGGCCTTTGCCAAATTCAAGAAAGTTGGAACAACTTGAAAAGGTCGAAGATAAAGATAAGAGGTTTAATTAGTTTAACCGAGAGGTCCGGAGAGTTTGGGAAACTCATCAGAAAACTTACCCTGGAAGATTAAAAGGATCATTTCCGAGAATTTTCAACAAGTTTTCATTTAAACTTCAAACTTTTAAAGCGATTCCAGCGTTGGTTGGTTGCTGTTATAGTAAAAAGGATTCGATATTTATTAAAAGGATTACAGCTAATGATGTTAATATGTTTGGTGTCTTTTATCCCCCAAAATGCTCTTAAAATATTAGCTGCTGTGTGTACATTTTTATGATGTTAATAGGCTAAAGTTTTTAAACTATTTATAATTTTAGTTTCTTTCTCAATGCAGAGTGGAATAATGATTACTGAACGTATATCCTTACTGTTTGAGTGATATTTCTGAAAAAGCTCATTACTCTATGGGTCTTCGTGAAGAAAATTTAATAATTAAATATTTAATTAAAACGTTTCACACACTTTTGATCTTGACTTGTTTCTTGTTTGTATGAAAGATTTTAAATTTTCAGCTGGAATATAGAGGGTAAAGAAGATTTGAAAACAGCTTAGATAATCGAAACAATAGAAGCGTAGAAGTAAATGAAATTATTATATATTTAGCTCCTGGAACAGTGAGTTCCATTTGTTTCAACATGCAAGCTGAAAGTCGTCTTTATTTTAGTAAAAAATTTATCTTTTGCCACAGAGGTACAAATGGAACTTTCAAAATTAACTTTTTTCGACCGATTAAACAACAAATTTATAATTATATCTAGTTTTTAATAAGAAATATGGTACTGTATTGTATAAATACGATAAATGAAACACGTACCATATTTTTTTACAAGTTTCTGTGTCTGATGGAAAATCGGAAAAAGCATAAATTTCTAAGTGACTGATTCAAGAACATCTTAACAACTACAGCATGAAAAACCAAATACTAAATGTGAAAAGAAGCAGTTTCGCCAGAAAGCTTTCGAAAAGAGTTCACAAACATGTTCAATGTAACAACATAATGTTTTTCTTGTTTATATGAAAATTATATTGTTAACGTTCCTTTTTACCGACATTTTGAATATGTTTACTTATGTTATAATTCTAAAAAATTCTTGATGTGTGTGCTTTCCCTTAGATCTAAACTAGAGCATCAATTTGAATGCATAAAAATGTGTCGAAAAAATAAAAAGTATTAAAGGTCTCAGTGGAGTAAGAGTTTTTCCAATGTGTTTGAAAACTTCTTATAGATGTGAACATTTACAGGTAATCTTTAAAGGAGTTCAAAATACTTTCAAATATCGAAGGAAAAATATAATGCCAGAGAAACTTTCATTATTTTTGTATGTTCTGGGTGTACTTCTTATCAATGTACTACAGATTTGAGGAGAAAAGGGCAATTTCCAAAAGATAAATATTACAGAATAATTCGAAATAGCCAATAGATGGGATCTTTAATTGTTTCTGTGAACTTGAAATTGCGTACTGAAACAATATACACTCATATCCAAAATTGAGTTCACTAACATAAAATCTATGAAAACGGATGAACTACTTATTTTGTATGTATGAAATTTGGCACAGCGATATATTACAATGTCATAAAAAACATAGTTACATGGCAATATGGAAAAGAGATTTTAAACATGAATTAAGATACAAGTCATATCCAAAAGTGTGAAATCATGAATCAGAGGTAAAGCATTTAATTCGGGAAAAGTCTGTCTAACATGGAATGTGACCTCTGTGTAGCAATACATAAGCCTCACAACGAATTGTCATACTAATTATGAGGATGTCAAGTATTTTTGCCAACAGAACCCATTTTTCCAAAAGCGGGACTTTTAATTTCTGGGTGATCCTGGGAAGGAATCTACGCTGAGAAATGACTTTCCTAGGCCATCCCAAATCTATTCAATAGAATTGTGATCTGGACACTTCAAAGGTCAATTCAAAGGGCGAATATCAGCTCCTTCATGAAATTTATCAATAATGTGAGTTTTGTGTGGTCGAGCATTATCGTCCATAAAAATATAGTCAGAGCCCATAGCACCCCAAAATATTCTCACATAGTCTTACAGGATTTCATCCCTATAACGCTGTCAGTTTACATGTACCGCATCTAAAACATTCAGTGGTGTACGACTGCCCAACATTATGCCACCACACACAAGGATTCCTTTGCCCCCAAATCTAGAGCAAACGCTTCGTTTCCCGTTGGTGTGGTGTGGTAGTTCGGAGAGGGGGTGCCAGCTCAAGTGTGGTCCACGTCACTTGACCATGATTCAAAATTCCGCGGACCGTTGCCAAAAGCCCTCGTGTTGCTAAACAGTGAGACGTTAATATTCACTCACTCACGCCACCAAATCTGTCGATTTTATTTACGTAAGAGAGATTAAAGCGAGCTCCATTTTCTATCTAGGTGAAAACTCGACAAGAACCACTTTGTCTGGTACATTTCGACTCATCACTGAAAAAAACATGCCCCCATTCTTGTGGTGTCCCCGACTGATGTTTTCAACTCCACAATATCATGTCTTTCCTGTTGGATGCAGGCAAAGGGACGTACCAAGCTGGACGTCTGATGTAAAGGCCAGTCTATGCAAGACGGCTGCAGACTGTTTGCCTGGAAATTCTTCTTGTCACAGCAGCAAGATCACGAGCAAGCTGAGGAGCCATTGTCCGCCTAAATCATTGTGCGCTTAATGCCAAGTAGTGGTCCTGTACAGATGTCGAGGCTCTGTGGTGACTTTGGCCAAACTTCCTGTTGACAGTACCACTTTTTGGAGTTGATTCCATAACCGAGAGACCCCTTTCGGGCCACTTGTAACCATCGAGCCACTTTTGCTAGAGATTGGTTAGCTTCAAGCCTGCCAATGGCTCTCCATCTCAAGGAATAATCTAAACGATTATGAGAAGTCATTCTTACTGCAGACTGACTTACTTGTTTTAATGCAATATTCACAAAGGCAAAAGCCCCATATGCTTCAATGGTCTCAATCCAGTAGCTCTGAAAAAACTAACGCTAAACAACAACTTTTCCTAAACTGAAGGTTGATATTGTATTACTGGATCTTCAGAATGTATAAAATACGAATTCTATCAGTTTTACAGGAGGCATTTAAAAATTTGACGAAAAAACATGCTTGTGACCTTAATTTTGGACATGAGTATAAACTGAAATTTATGTAAAAACTTAATCTCAAAAGCGATAACATGCGGGTGTAATAGCATGTCTATTAATTCGAAATTATTTTTTTGAAAATTAAAAAACTTTCGAAGATGACTTTTAATATGATAATAATAATATAATAAAAAAAAAGGTGACTTTTCTTTAAAAATCTCAATTTTAAGTGGAACATCATTGTACACAACGTGTTATTTTCAATTTATATTAGTTGTATTTTTATTAATAATTTATTTTCCTTGATTTGACTTGAATCTGATTTTTGAGGTTCAAGTATGAGTTCGTATTATTTTTAATTAGTATTCATTGAATGCGGTTTCTCTGAACTGCTGAGAAAAACTTCATATTTTGTTGCGGATTGCAATTTTTTTCAAAATATATAGAGACTTTAGTATTACAAATCTAGCACAAGGCGAAAATATGGAACTTCTACTAGCAACTTTTGTAAGTTTTTATTTTTCATTATAACGCATTCAAATGTACAACGGGAGGAAAATATTCTAACGAATTAAAACATACATTTCGCATTTCGTCATAAAAATAAATTTTTGCTCTTGTTAAGTGTGGAAAAAGATTTGGAAGTACTGATAATGTATTATTCTCTTCTCGCGCCATTTAGTCTATTCTCAACGAAAGAGAAGATGCTAATCATAAAATCGATAAAAACTTTCACCTGATCTTGACAAAATTAATTTCTACAGAAAATTTGTGGAGTTGATTATAGATTCTCAAACAACTTGAATGCGAAAAGTATTCCCTAAATTGAAAACATTTTTATCTCGGATTAAATTATGTAATTAATAAGTTCGGTGAGAGGTTTGCAAAATATTATTCTCGGAGAAAATGCTTCGATCCATTCCGGAATTTAAAATGAACGTTTTGCTTAAGAGCGCTTATTTTGGTTCTAAACAGGACTTAAATAGAAGTCATTCATTGTTATTTGCCGTATTTACTCGAATCTAAGCCGCCATAGATTCTAAGCCGCACCCCAGATTCTCAAAATGTTTTTGTCAAAAAATGGATTCTAAGCCCTACTCCCAGTTCTCTATACGTTTTTGAGAATTTTTTTTAATGTGTAAAATATACAACGATATACAATACTTAAGAAATTTTTTTAAAATTTTTTAATGAGAAATAATAAGAAGATAATGATTACTTTATATACTATTATTAAAAACTCTTTCACACGCACATCCATGAATCTATAATTACTCTATAACCGTCAGTATCCGGTTCTAAAAATGATTCATCCCTCTCATTGTAACAGCTGACTTCGGAATGGGTGCCGGTGTCGCTATTTTCTCACACATTGCCGTCTTCCGTGCCGTCCAATGATTTTGTTGTGCAACATTTTGTTTAAAGGAATGTGTAAAACAGAAGAATGCAAAAGAATTATTAAAGACTTTTGAACATTTGCAAGCAAAAATTATATCATTTTGCTTACGCCATCGACGTACATTTGTTTCCTCCCTGTTAAATTTTCAGTTGCTGCTGTTTGTTTCCGTTTTTTTCTGCTTGTAAAATTGCCTTCCATTTTAAAATTGCTTCTTAGTGAACTCGATGTTTAAGTGATTAAAAGAAAGCGTATACAACGATAATTTATCGAATTTATGCCTAATATTTTTCTATTATCATAAAAATTTAATTGATGGTTCCCAACTACGGTAAAATCTGTAGATAAATTTTTTACAAAGATTGAAAAAAAATGATTTAAAGCCCACAACATTAAGTAAATATATAGTAAATCCATAATTACCATTATAAAGCATCGAATGAAACATTCTTTTTCCTGTTGTAAATGTTTTAAATATTATGGGTTGTTGGAAATGTGTGAAGAAAAGAAGTATAACTTTTTTATTACAAGTTCATAAAAGAAAAAATATATTTTTGGTGATTAAAAAACAAGGATAAATATTGAAAAAACCCGAAATTTTTTTGATTTAGGAGTTATGTAGTATAAAATCTAATTGAATAAGTGGTCATAAAATTTGAATACGATGTGTATTATTAAATTAAATTTAGTAGTAAAAGTTAGTTTGAAGAAACTTTATAAATAAAGTATGGAAACGGAAAAAAAATAATAAAAGAGATATCCTGCAGAGTTTTGTTAAAGTTAATTTGTTTTGTTAAATTGCTGAATATATATTCAGCAATTTAAATAAATCAGGTTATGTGTTCATTAACGGATTTTTAACGTAAATAATATTATGATAAAACATTTCTGCATAATCCTAATATACCCGTCATGTGTGTTTGTAGCTGAAATAGTAAAACGCTATAAATGCATTCTTCTAATTGAGTGGTGTGCAAATTTTCTGCCCCCATTTCATGCAAATTCTGTCGCGACTCTAGATGAAAACTTTTAAATAATATTCTTCTTAGTTAAAGGTGCGAACGTAATATTGAAGCTAAAATGAAATTCTTTCTGGAATTTTGTGCTCGTTTTCTGCCTGATCAAAACAAAATACAAGGGTGATCAAATGAAAGGTGCAAAACGACACGATAAGAATACAAATATAGACTTTATTCAAAATATACACCATGGGCCTGAGCACAGCGATCCCGCACTGATGAACAAGCCGCAGGATTCACTTGTTTCCCAGAATTCCTGTGGCTGTGTCGAGACCCAGTCCTTCACAGTGTCGCCCGAGTACGTCGTCCGAGTTGAAGCGCTTTTCCTTTCAGGTGTTTCTTCAGTAGACCAAACACGCGTAAAATCGCAGGGTGACATCAATGTGTGTCCGAACTGGCCAGGACGGATGGTCAACGTCTCCCATTGGAACTTGCCCAGTTCCATTTGTGTGACTCTGGAGACGTGTGGACGCGCGTTATCATGGAGCAGAACCACACCTCCGTGGCAGCCCTGGTCTTTTAAATGTGATGGACCTGCATGGCGTCAGGTGTCTCACAGTACACATCGGAGTTAATGCTTTTCTGTGCTCGGCGGTAATTCTGTGCTCGCATCATTTGGACGCCGCTTTATCAGAGCCTTTGCTCTCTCCTGCGCTGCGGGCACCCGCGCATGATCGATCCCAGTCAGTCTCAATGGCATCCAGATGTCTCCTTACATTCTCCCTTGGCGGAATACCAAATATTTGCTGTTTCATTTTTATGACGTTTCGTACCTTTTCATTTGATCACCCCTTGTACGTAATTTTATGAAGCAATTATTATTATTATTAAAAATACTTTTAAAAAACTTTACTTTAGGGCAAGGCATGCTCTTGTAAAGAACTCATGATTACTGCTATATTCGAATCAATATGTATTGGAAATCACAAGCGGTAAGTATTTCTCTGGATAAATTAGCAATCGATATTATGTTTTCATGGCCTCTATATCGAAAACCCGGTTTAGCATTAGTATATCGCAGCAAACTGAATAAAAATAATAATTGCTTTATTATTCATTCTTCTAATTGTGATTTTAGTTTCCGATCGATATCCAAAATTTTTGGCAATTTAGAGAAATATTTGAATGTGGAATGTCCCATCCTTTCAAACATCCCCTTTCTGTTCTTTCTCATTTAAAGAGACATTGGAATGAATGAAGACATTGGACACCAAACAGAAATAGATTCCGTATCCTAATCAATTTAATCAGGAAATTATCGAAAAATGCAAAGTATTTTAGAGCGGGAAGTACAGCTTTCCTTTATAAATATTTAACACTTATTTTTTAAACTAATTGATCATTATTGCCTTCCGAAAATGCAACGAAAGTGTCTTATACCAAAATAACATGCTATGTACGTACACAATTGAAAGTTTTATTTAGAATTAACAAATTCAATACATAAACAGAATAACAAAGCACAAGTGAAAGTAAAAAACAACAAACAGAAGATAGTTAATTTTCGTAAGAAAAATCATGCTATTTTTATAAATACATCTCATTTCATTATTTTACTGGCACTTGATATTTATTTAAAAAAGTATTATTTTTTTTATTTCCAAATAAATTTCTTTAAAATTTGAGGCTGATAAATCTATGGGCTTGCTACTCACGGTTTGCACACAGCTAGTCTAGTAAACAATCTAAAATGACATTTATTTTAGTTTAAGCTATGAACAAACGGAAAAAAAATATGAAAAGGTTCGTCCAACGAATTATGTTTTATTTAGGCGGAAATGTATTGATACTGGCAATCGACATTAAACACAAACAAAACACTTAGCAACACTTATTAGTAACGTGATACTAACTATACAGCTGGCCATTAAAATTGCAACGCAAGGAAGGAAGGATCTGACGAACATCAAAATCACATGAAAAGAAAATGTTGCCATTAAGCAATTAGAAGCCCATTTAGAAGACGCAGAAGGAAGAAACGACATCTGAAGCCCTACATAAAAGAAAAGTTATGCAGTCGATTTCTTTAAGCGTTTTCTGGAATCGAGATTTGCTCAAGAACATCGTGATGTGCCACGAAAAAGTACCAGGGTGTCATAATTCGATAGAGGCAGGATCGTTTCCTGTCGAGAATGTGATTATCATTCCGTGATATTGCCCACGCATTGATCGAAACCCAACTACTGTAATGCGAATATGGATTCAAAGGGTTACTAAGGGCCACACTGAACGGCATACTGAATCTCTACGCCCTCTTATAACCAACATTTGAGAGATCTGATGTATTTTGAGGTTGGCTTTGCAAAGCCGTACAACCACATCATGCACCATTAGTTAAGGAAATCGGCATATTTGCAGCATGCCCAGTATCCTCTCAAACGGTGCGATGACATTTTCAGCAACGTGGACTTTCAGCAGGTGGCCACTACTTCGGCTTCCCTTGAGAATGCAGCAGAGAGAGATGGCGACTCTGGTGTATCGAACGACAAAGTTGAATACAGGAGTGGCCCAATGTCGTCTTTTCAGACTAGTCCCGGTTCTTCGTGCAGTATTCTGATGGCCGTATGTGTGCTTGGAGGCTCCGCGGAGACTATTCGTCGCCTGTTTGCATTCGATAGGAGCCGTGAATCTGGTGTGGTGGTTTGGGCAGCCATTGAGTATACGACACACACATATCTCTGGTTCAGATTAACGGCAATTTGAACTCAGATTGGTACATTTCGAACATCTTAAGTCCAGTAGATTTCCTTATTTTCTCGAGGCCAGTCAGATTCTTTCTACCAATAAAATAAAGCTAGACCATACGTTACACTTCGTGTTCCGACCTTCCTCAATGCACAAGGTATTCGATTGCTACTCGGGACGGCACGATCTCCAAATTTATCATCCATTAAAAATATCTGGTCATAATTTACTGAGAGACGTGCCACTACTCCTTTTCACCTAAAACAGTTGATAAAGTGTGACGAAGATTTGAAATAGCATGGAATGAGTTGCTCGTTCCCATCATCTAAGCCTAGTTAGACCATACCTTACCTCGTAAGGGCCGTTTTAGTTGCCAAGGGTGGCAGTTTTTCTCTAATTTCCCACTCCTATAAACCACCAACCTTTTTTTTAATAAATTTAATCATTTTGTCTTCATGCCATGTTGTTTACGTACAATAAATGTCTGTTTGTGTATTTGTTTTCCTTGCTTGCAACAACATATCTTCTGACTTTATGCATCCGATTTTTGATTAACGTACAGTAACGTATTGGCTTAACAGGTAGATCCATATTATTAATGAATGAGAGTGCTTTTCACCCTCTACTAAAATGCAACTTGTCGCTTTTCACGTAATATTGGAGGGAGAAAAATATAAGAAAAAGAACGCTGATTGATTTTTGATTAATCAATCGATTATCTTAGTTTTATTTTAGGCCATATTATTAAATGTCCTTGTTAATCGAAAAGGCAAAATCTTCGATGTTCTCGTCTTAGTCGATCCATAAAACTACTAATCGCAAATCAAGAAAGTGCTGTATTAAAATTTCCGTTTATAATGAAGACAACTGAAATAAGTCATGTGTTTCAAAAAATGTTAGCATTCAGTAACTATACTTTAAATGTGTTTCTTACGTTGTTAAAAATGTAAAATGCATAATTGAGTTTTCCCATACAATTATTATATTCTTTCAACTTTTTAAACATTATTTACTCTGAATGGCAATCATATACTAAATTAAAAGAGTGTCTTAAATATAGATTCCAGTCTAGTAAATGCATGAAACTTCTTGATGTTCCTCATTATAGTCTTCGTGTTTTGATGAAATAAAGTATTAAAAACAGTTCTGTAATTGCATGCCATTACTTGTGTCAGCTATGGTACTTTAATAACTGAAGGTGCTTTGACTTTTCACTTTATTAAGATGTAGATATATGTTTTCCATTGATAAGAAGAAATGATTATTTCTCTAGAAGCTTCCAAAAACATTTAATGACATATTTATCTCAGAAGTAATCATCGTTCATTTTTCTGCATTTTTTATGATTTGGTCACAATCGCTTTTTCTCTCAATATTAACTAATTTAATATCTTTCGCAACCCAATTCTCTAAGAAAACGCACTAATATCAAAACGTAGAGAACATACTGGCATGTGAATTTTATGGGTAATGACTCCTACGTATATTTCCAGCTTCAAAGACCGGTTCGGATTCAAATTAACTGCTAACATCAATATCAGCGGACATATTTTCAGACAAAAGCATTAAAGGTAAAAAGGTTAATATACTTCGTGATATTTTTATATTAGATTCTTAAGAGTGCTCACACAAATGACGTTGTATGAATATTGATGAATTATGTTTTCCACCTTTGATCTTCGTCTTAAGTCATAGAATTATCTCTTTCCAGAGACAAGTAATTTTAAAAAGCAAAAATATATGTCTAAAATTAAAGAAAAATAGTAATATACCTGTAAGGAATTCTTAAACAATTTTCATAGTTAAAATGTTGAATGGTATTTTATTTTTGTGAAAGTTCCTTTATAAATTAATATTCAAGAGAGTTATAATAGATGTTGAAATACATGTCCCTGTTTTAATTTTTAAAAACAAATACAACTCCAGTTAACTGCTGCAATTAACAAATACGGAAGGTCGTTCACACTTTATGGAAACGATTCTGTAATTCATTTTCTTATTTGCAGTTTGAGATAAAACTTTGGCAACTTCAGAATAATCGTCTGTTAAGATTTTCTTTTCATTCAAATATTTAAAAAAAATGTTTTAAAATGGGTCCTAAAAATGATATATGGCTCAAAATTTACGTAATGACGCCTTCCAAGGAGAAATATTCTTATCAACAAATTAAAAAAGCAGTGTAAAAATGTCGGTTATTGCATTACAAAACAAGGTATGCATAAATTTGAAAGGAAAAAAGCTATGGCAGAAAGTAAAAATGAAAACAGGCCTCCAAACCTCATACTGAGATTGTTCGAGCGCAGGCAACTGTCAAGAAAGTGAAATCTCCGATCCTAACAGAAAATATGCCGACTCAAAGATTCCTTGCATCAAAACTATGAATGTCTTTTGGAACTGTAATTAAAATCATTCATAAGGGTTTAAAGTTAAATCAGATGTTTAAACCTAAACTTAGTCTTCTTTTTTTAAAACATATTGCTAAAGAAAAGCAAATAGTAGAAAACTATACAAAAAAACTCCTAGCCGCTGAAAAATGGAAATTTGTGGTAATACTCGATGAGGTTATATTTAAGAGGTATATTTGAGGGTATATTTAAGTGACTGTAGTAAAAGAAAATCAATTTTCTCTTGCTGAACTTATGGGAATGACAGTACGAAAAGGTTTCGTCAGTGTTCAGAAAAATTCCCAGAGGGTTTCATGATAGTTGAAGGATTTTATATGACAACGGCAAATAAAAAATCAAAAAAGTCTTAAGTAAAGTCAAAATTAATTCACTCTATTATCAGCAGAATATTTTAGAACCAAATTTTGAAGAAGAAATTCCAACTTTATATGGAAAAGACATTGATAGAGTTGAGCTTCATATGGCCAAAGCCTCTAGTTACATGTCTAAGTAACATTTAGCAAAGAAAGAAATCTGAAACAGGAATAAAGTGCATTCCATTTCATGAAATACGTGTAACCCTACGATTCTGCAGTGAACTGTGCGTCAGTTTATTAACACGAGCCTTTTGAAAACGGCATAAAAACATTGAACGGATTTTGGAAAACTTTTCAAGAGGAATGGAGTAAAATTTGCTTGACAGTGCTAAGAAAAAAGTTTATTTGGATGAAACATTCGAGCTAGAGCTATTGACAAGAATCATGACTTTCGAGATGAAACAGAATTTCAACAAAATTGCCATATCTATTGATAAAGTGTAACAATTCGTTTCCATAAAGTGGGAACGACCTTCTGTAGAATGGAATGCTTGTTAGACTAAAACGAAAGTACACTAGTAAATAAAGCCTTTTTGACAAGTTATAAAAACAATTATGCTTAATCTATAGTTTTATTTAAAAAACTGTACTTGAATTAGTACGAAGTGTTTGAACATTTTACCATCGTAATACATGTATACATTAAAATGACTATAATGTGATTATCTTTGCGTCCTTATAAACTCAGATTACTGCTCCTGGCGAAAAATGCCTAAAATCTGTACATAAAACTCTTGACATAGATTAAATACACTTACTTCTAAAATTAATACAGAAGCTATTTCAATACCTTAACTTCCACAGGCATTTTCTGTACGCCTCGCTCAACCGGTGCAATGGTAA
Source organism: Trichonephila clavata (assembly GCA_019973975.1). Lineage (NCBI taxonomy): Eukaryota > Metazoa > Arthropoda > Arachnida > Araneae > Nephilidae > Trichonephila > Trichonephila clavata. Next base: position 64,299 of record BMAO01018133.1, on the reverse strand, counting down.
TAACTAATTAATATATGCGATATCTTTCCGAAGTAGGATCTTTTTCATTGCACTGCTATCATCAAAACTATTTTGAAGGTTTTAGAATGCAATCAAATTACATTGACAGTGTTTCTGAAGGATTTACTTATTTCAGAAAAAAAATTGCTTATTTATGCTTTTCCCCGTCCCGATACACTCCATACGCACTCCAGTGGGATAAACGGTGTCTATTGGAAGCGAATCGCGTAACTTTTGATTGGCAGTAAAGAGGTTTAAAACAAAATAAAAGTGTACTTGATTCAACGGGGTTGCGGTTTATATGATTTCACCGAAAGAAGAATGAAGAATTCCCCGAACTATATGCTTGAAAAATGTTACTCTCTCTCTCTCTCAGAATATATATAACACTTATTTTTAGATTAGAGGTAGATTTGTTGTGTGGTAGATTTATCCACAAAATATAAAAAGTGATAATATCTTTTTAAATAGTAATATTTATGTTAAAAGAGAAGCCTGTGGAAGTTCATTATTAATGTGCCTTATTAGGCAAGCAATCTCTCTCCCTTAATTTTCAGAAATATTATTCTAAATTACCTATAAAGGAATAGGGATCTTATTGTTAATTACACAAAAAATACCTGAATGATTACGAATTACTTTATAATTGCTACTTAGAGCGGGAAAATCCTGTTAACTTTCTATTTATATATGTTTATAAAAAATGCAAAACTATTCTAAATAACAGATTATCATAATTCTTACGCTCTTCATTATAAATGTCTTCATGTAATCTTTTTCTTAGTTTTAAACACGTCATATATGCAGTGGTAGCCAAAATTGTGGACACTTTTTTAAATTGTTATATTTTACAAGTTTGAATGCTTATAGAAAATGTTACAATGCATAAAATGCAGTCTTTTATACCATTTTAAAGAAAATTTGATTTTAAATTCAGTACAAAAACAAAATGTTAATGTATGAAGGCAAAAAGAGTTATGCAGCAATAACTAACGATATATACATTAGATATACTGGTGATAGCAGTAAGTTATCAGTGATTAGTGGGTTGCCTTTATTTTTTATTACAGCTTCACATTCATGTTTGATTGAGCTGAAATAGTCTTAAGCTCTTCCTTTTTATTACATGATGATAGATAATTATATCCTCAATTAGTTTGCTTTTATTTCATGGGTACTTCTTTCGTTATGAGTTTCAAACGGTGCCCCAATTTTTTGATAGGAATGAGATCAGGACTGTTTCCTGGCCAGGACAACAACTTAATGATCTTAAGTGGTACCAGTCTTTCGATTACTTTACTGTGTGGCAAGGAGCCGAGTTTTACTGAAAAATAAATGAAGCATTGTAGGTAAATAGATCCCAGATCGAAAGCAGGAGTTTGGATTCTAGAATGGTGTCAATGTATTTTCTGACATTCAGTGTCCCATTGATGATATGAAGACGACCAATACCATCTGCTGATATGCATGACCAAATTATAAAACTATGTGATTATTTACAGTTGATATGAATACGATCAGGATGTAGCGTACTCATATTCTACGCCTTACATATTTTGGCCATCACTACCGAATAATGATATCTTGTTCATCCATTCCTTAAGCAAGTGAACACTAATCATTGTCCAATTATTGTGTTTCTTGAAAACTACTGTAATCTCTTTTAACGCTGCTGTAGAATTGAGATATGGTTTTCGTGGAATTCTACCTCTTGTCCGAACATCTGCTGCCTAATCTTCTCCTGATTGTTTTAATTGACAGAAACACCAGCATCATTCAAATCGCCGAGGCCGTTGATGACATTATTCTATATTGGAGACATTATATTTTTGTTCTTTTGTCATTAATAGATGGGGACCCCCTTTTTCGACCTTTTCCTGCTTCATTCTATTATTAAATTTGTCTCTTGGCATCTTAAATAAAACTTTCAGTCTTCAAATGTAGTCTCAGAACCACCCACCTAATTTACAATTTTAACATAGGAAAGACCACTTTCTCATAAAAATTCTTTTTCTAGATGTTCAATTAACTCTTTTATTTGATGGCATTGCTTTTTTAACTAAATATCATTGCTGTCCTGGCTTTGAAACAGTCCTGATTTCAATGCTATCGAAAACTTTTGGCACCGCTTGAAAACTCTTGACCAAAAGAGGTAGCCATGAAATAAAAAACAAACTAATTGAGCACATAATAATATCCTGACATCATGTAATAATAAAAGAAGAGTTTAAGACTTTTTTCAGCTCAATGAAACATCGATGTGAAGCTGTAATAAAAAATAAATGCTTCACTGAGCACAGATAACTCACTGCTATCATCAGCACATTTAATGTATATCGATAGTTATTGCAGCATAACTTTTTTACGTTGAAAATATTTACAATTTGTTTTTTGTATTGAATTTAAAATCGAATTTTCTTTAAAATGATGTATATTACTTTGCATTTTGTGCAATTTAACATTTTTTATAAACATACAAACTTGAAAGACATAACAGCTTCAAAAAGTGTCCACAATTTTGGCTACCACTGTATCTATATAAATAAAGGAGAAAAGCGACATGACTGACTAATCACGATATCTCTGGAACTATTCAACCTACAGACTTGGGAATTTGTTGGGTATGTTCCTTTCATAGAAATGAACATCAGCTAAGAACGGATTTTCCAAAATTCGAAACGCAAGGAGCGTTATAAATAATTGTTCCATGTTTAAACTACTCAATGTACAATTTGAAGTGGGTAAGCAATTCCTTTCATACAGTAGAGATCGCTACAAAATAGTTTGGTGAAAATCGACCTCCAAGTGGCGTTCAGGGGGCTTAGGGGAGCGTTATAGATAATTATTTCCATTTTAAACTATTTGACGCACTGTCTTTAAATTTGATATATAAATGATTCCTTTCATAGAATAATGATAAGTTACAAAACCGGTTTTGTGAAAAGAGACTTCTAAGTGGCGTTGCGGGGAATTAAGTGGCGTAATAGATAAACCCGTTTAAACTACTTCTCTACCTGCTTGAAGAATTGATGGTTCTTTCGTAGATAAATATCCTCTACAAAATGGGTTTTGGGAAAATTGACCCCAAGGGTTGTTGCAGGGACGGGGGTTTAGGGGCGTTACAAATTCCGTTTTAAACTATTAGACGTACAGTCTTGAAACTTAGTAACAGATTCTCTCGTGGTTAGAATACGCTAAAAATGGGTTTCGTGAAAATTGCCCCAAGTGGCGTTGCCGGAGCTTAAGGGCGTTATAGATAATTATTTCCATTTAAACTATTCTAGACGCACAGTCTTTATATTTGATAAATAGATTTCTTTCATAGAGTAGAATCAGCTATAAGAGGTTTTGTGAAAACAGACCTCTAGAATGGTTGCGGGAGATTAAGTGGCATAATAGATAAATATTTTCGTTTTAAACGCTGACCTACCTGCTGAAATTGGTAGATGTTTCTTTCATGGAGTAAATATTCGCTACAAAACGGGTTGTTGGGGAAAATTGACCCCCAAGGGGTGTTGCGGGGGGTTAAGGGCAGATATAAATAATTATTTCTATTTTTAAACTATTAGACGCATAGTCTTGAAATTTATTAAGCAGATTCCTCTTATAAGATAGAGATATACTACAAAATGTGTTTTGTGAAAATTGACCCCTAGGTGGCGTTGCGGGGGTTCAAGGGGCGTTATTGATAATTAATTTTTTTTTACATTTTTAATTTATTGGACGCACAGTCTTCAAATTTTGCTAAGCAGATTCCTTTCATAGAGTGTCATTCCCCTACAAAATGGGTTTTATGAAAACAGACCCAGAAGCGGTGTTGGGGGGGGGCTCAAGTGTCGTTATAGACAATTATCCCCATTTTTAAACTGTTAGATGTACAGTCTTGAAATTTGATAAGCAGATTCCTTTCGTAAAGTAGAGAACCGCTACAAAATGGGTTTCCCGAATATCAACTACCAAGTTTAATTTCGGGAGATTAAGAGGCGTAATCGATAAATATTTCTATTTTTAAACTATTTGATCATCCTGCTTGAAAATTGGTAGGCATGTTCCTTTCATGGAATAGAGTTCCTCTAACAAAGAGTAAAACGAAAATTGACCCCCAAGGATGGTTGCGAGTTGTCAAGAGGAGTTACAGAAAAAAATTCCTGTTTTTAATTGTTAGACCCAAATACTTGAAATTTGTTAAGCATGTTTCTTTTGTTGAATAGGGATCCACTAAGAATGTATTTTAAGCAAATTAAGTTCTGGGGGGTGTGCAGGGGGTTACTGGGACGTATTGACAAAAAAAATTCCTTTTATCGAGCTACAAGGACTATAATAATGAAATTTGGTTTGCATTTTTCTTTTGTTGAATTGAAATCCGCTAAGAGCGGTTATTTTGGAAAACGGCTCTCAACGGGATTACGGGGATATTGATAGTAAAACTTTTGCTTTTTTCTGTTAGATTTAGACTTGAAATTTGGCTTGCATGTTCAATTTACGGAGTAGAGATCCACCGAAATTTGGTTTTGCTTGAATCCACTTGGTTTTTGGGTTACGAAAGAGCAAACATCATTCTATACTTCAATTTTAGAGATTTTTAGCAAATACAAATTAGATGAGTTCTGCCCTTTTTTTATCAACAGGCGACAGTTAAAGGTATAAGTATATTCTTCAATACAATCGAATTCTTAATGCTATGATTTAGATATCAATAATTTATACATATATATAAGCAGTAAAAATTTATAAAACATCATGAAATACCCAGCGAAGCGGGCGGGTAACGGCTAGTATATATATATATATATATATATATATATATATATATACTAGCCGTTACCCTCCCGCTTCACTGGGTATTTCATGATGTTTTATAAATATATCTGTTTATATTCTGACAGACAGACAGACAGACAAAAATTTTAAAAATTGCTTTTTTGTTATGAGTACCGTATATACTTTTAGTGCATTAAGTAAAAAGCTGCTAATTTGAAATTACAAACAGACACTTCACTTTATTTATTTGTATAGATATAGATTGCGATTATAATAACTATTGTTTAAATGTGACTAAAAAATGTAAATTAAAAAAAAAAAAAAGGATTACAACTAACCGTAATACTTATCAATTTTTTGTTTCTTGTATTGCTTTTTGCTTATGAAGCCTTGATTTATTATTTTTAAAAGTGCATCCTAAACAGCCGATGCTCTACTTAACTGAACAGTGAGATAACTATCATTAAAAAAAATTATGGCACGTGTCAGCGTATTATCATGTGCGCGTAACACTATTATGTCTCACTAGCTGTTACCCGCGACTTCGTTCACGTAGAAATTTACAAAAAAGTGTTTTGTTCAATTCACAGATCTTACGAAAACTTAATAATTCTGTATTCCACGTTAAGAAATACATACACGCTATATATATATATATATATAGAGATAGAGAGAGGAGAGAGAGAGAGAGTTTAATGTCATTTTTTTACTTTGTGAATCAATGTTTTGTTTTTATATTTTTGTGTTCTTTCTGCTTTTTGGTGTTTATTGTTTTATTTCTTTTATTTACTTTGTTTTTTGTTAATTTTTGTGTGGTTTTTTCGTATAAATTTATTGAACATCCTCTCTATATACAGTATTAAATTTATTGAAAAATCTCTTTATATACAATATTTGGTGTACGATTTTCTTGAGCTAAAACAAAAACGCCAGTGGCATTCCTCGCACGTGAACATGCCACGTATAGTTGGCCATGTGAAAAGCAACTCTTAGTTAAATCTATGTCAACTTTGCTTAACGTTTGTCCTTGTGACTTGTTAATTGTCATAGCAAAGCTGATACTTACAGGGAATTGTAGTCTTTTGAATTCAAACGGGAAATTCGATGGTATTATGGGAATTCGTGGTATAAGTACTATGTTACCTTTTCCGCATCCGGATATTATACGACCTTCTATAACGTTTCTTTGCAATGACACTACTCGCAACCTAGTACCATTGCAAAGTTTTGGTGGGTTTAAATTACGGAGTAGTATGATGGGAACGCCAATCTTAAGTTCTAGCTTGTGAGGAGGTAGACCAGGCACAATTATACTGTTTAAAAATTCTGTTGGATAACTAACCGTTTCATCCGGATTGCAAACTGTATTGATGGAAAGATATGTTTGTAATTCACCAGGAAGCTTATTTAACATGCGCTGATTAAGCGCAGTAACCTGGTCGTTTATAGGTGCTAAAATGGATCTTTCACACAACCACGAATCTTCTTTTATATTGAGATTGTGAACATCATCATAAATGCTATGTTTTTTATCAAAATCTGAAATATTTTCATGAATAAAAACCTAACAATGTTTTACATCGATTTCTAATTATTATACTTGAAGTTCAGCTGTTAAAGTTTAAAAAAGCTTAAATATAACGAATGAAAAAAAAACTCACAATTAAGAAATTAAAAACAATTTGAATTAAGAAAAACAGAGAGGTAGAAAAATGAAAGATACATTGAAAATTATTATTCTTCGATTACAATATAAATATTAAGCAAATAATAACTATTGTTTAAATGTGACTAAAAAGGTAAATAAAAAAAAGAGAAAGGATTAAAACTTATCAATTTTTTGTTTCTTGCATTGCTTTTTGCTTATGAAGCCTTGATTTATTATTTTTAAAAGTGCATCCTAAACAGCCGATGCTCTACTTAACTGAACAGTGAGATAACTATCATTAAAAAAAATTATGGCACGTGTCAGCGTATTATCATGTGCGCGTAACACTATTATGTCTCACTAGCTGTTACCCGCGACTTCGTTCACGTAGAAATTTACAAAAAAGTGTTTTGTTCAATTCACAGATCTTACGAAAACTTAATAATTCTGTATTCCACGTTAAGAAATACATACACGCTATATATATATATATATAGAGAGAGAGAGAGAGAGAGAGAGTTTAATGTCATTTTTTTACTTTGTGAATCAATGTTTTGTTTTTATATTTTTGTGTTCTTTCTGCTTTTTGGTGTTTATTGTTTTATTTTTTTTTTATTTTCTTTGTTTTTTGTTAATTTTTGTGTGGTTTTTTCGTATAAATTTATTGAACATCCTCTCTATATACAGTATTAAATTTATTGAAAAATCTCTTTATATACAATATTTGGTGTACGATTTTCTTGAGCTAAAACAAAAACGCCAGTGGCATTCCTCGCACGTGAACATGCCACGTATAGTTGGCCATGTGAAAAGCAACTCTTAGTTAAATCTATGTCAACTTTGCTTAACGTTTGTCCTTGTGACTTGTTAATTGTCATAGCAAAGCTGATACTTACAGGGAATTGTAGTCTTTTGAATTCAAACGGGAAATTCGATGGTATTATGGGAATTCGTGGTATAAGTACTATGTTACCTTTTCCGCATCCGGATATTATACGACCTTCTATAACGTTTCTTTGCAATGACACTTCTCGCAACCTAGTACCATTGCAAAGTTTTGGTGGGTTTAAATTACGGAGTAGTATGATGGGAACGCCAATCTTAAGTTCTAGCTTGTGAGGAGGTAGACCAGGCACAATTATACTGTTTAAAAATTCTGTTGGATAACTAACCGTTTCATCCGGATTGCAAACTGTATTGATGGAAAGATATGTTTGTAATTCACCAGGAAGCTTATTTAACATGCGCTGATTAAGCGCAGTAACCTGGTCGTTTATAGGTGCTAAAATGGATCTTTCACACAACCACGAATCTTCTTTTATATTGAGATTGTGAACATCATCATAAATGCTATGTTTTTTATCAAAATCTGAAATATTTTCATGAATAAAAACCTAACAATGTTGAACATCGATTTCTAATCATTATACTTAAAGTTCAGCTGTTAAAGTTTAAAACAGCTTAAATATAACGAATTAAAAAAACTCACAATTAAGAAATAAGAACAATTTGAATTATTTTAGAAACAACTACCTACGCAGTTAACTAAATAAAATAACCTAAGAGTAATTTATCAAAATCTGAAATATTTTCATGAATAAAAACCTAACAATGTTTTACATCGATTTCTAATTATTATACTTGAAGTTCAGCTGTTAAAGTTTAAAAAAGCTTAAATATAACGAATGAAAAAAAAACTCACAATTAAGAAATTAAAAACAATTTGAATTAAGAAAAACAGAGAGGTAGAAAAATGAAAGATACATTGAAAATTATTATTCTTCGATTACAATATAAATATTAAGCAAATAATAACTATTGTTTAAATGTGACTAAAAATGTAAATAAAAAAAAGAGAAAGGATTAAAACTTATCAATTTTTTGTTTCTTGCATTGCTTTTTGCTTATGAAGCCTTGATTTATTATTTTTAAAAGTGCATCCGAAACAGCCGATGCTCTACTTAACTGAACAGTGTGAGATAACTATCATAAAAAAAAAAATTATGGCACTTGTCAGCGAATTATGATGTGCGCGTAACACTGTTATGTCTCATGAAGAGCATCGGTTGCCAGTTACCAAAACAACGACTTCATTAGCTCAGCTTGGCGTTCAATTTGGCGTTCATCTTGGCATTCAGTTTCACGTTCACCCGTATAGTTTCCGTTCCCGTAAGAATACGGGAATAAAATATAGCCTATGTTACTCCCCGTTAATGTAGCTTTCCGTTAGTGAAAGAATTTTTAAAATCGCACCAGCCGTTTCCGAGATTAGCCGGAACAAACAGACAGACAGACAGACAAAAATTTTAAAAATTGGTTTTTTGTTATGAGTACCGTATATACTTTTAGTGCATTAAGTAAAAAGCTGCTAATTTGAAATTACAAACAGACACTTCAATTTTATTTATTTGTATAGATACAAATAGCACCATAGCTATAAATTGTTTTCAGTTAAATGTCTTTCAAACACAATACATTTTCTTTTCTACAGTTCCCTGATTTCAATTTTAACTTTATGTTTACGGAATTTTTGTGTAAGCTCTAGAATTTATGATTGTTCATATTGGAATCTTTTTGCTACTTTTCCTTTTGTATATTTATAATATTTAAAATACCGTAAAATCCGGCATGTAACGCTCACCGGTGTTAATGGTAATAACATCTTTTCTTTATTTTTAAAGCTCTCATTTTCATACCAAATGTATATCGTGCACCTGTACATTTCGATGCTATTTTTTGTGTTCAAAGTGAGCGTGTTATACGCTGGATGTTACGGAAGTTTTATCCATTAAACTGTTTTCAACTCATTCCACTTACTGTTTTACTTACTATGTACACTTTGGGACTGAGAGTTTTTCAGCTTTGATTTACAGTGGTAGACAAAATTGTGGACACTTTTTAAAACTGCTATGTTTTTTAAGTTTTCATGCTTATAGAAAATGTACAGTTTCACAAAATGTAAAGTATCTTATATAATTTTAAATAGAATGTAATACTGATTTCATTACAAAGACCAAAATTTAAATATTTACAACGCAAAAAAGTTATGCTGCAATAACTATTGATATACATTAGATATACTGATGATAACAGTGAGTTAAAGGTACTTAGTGGGATAGGCTTTATTCTTTATTGCAGATTCACATCGATGTTTCATTGAGCTGGAAAAAAATTTTGAGCTCTTCCTTCGTTATTACACGATGCCAAGAAACAATTATATCCTCAATTAACTCCTTTTTATTTCATGGGTACCTCATTTGCACAAGAATTTCCTAACGGTGCCACGAGTTTTCGATAGGATTGAGGCAGAACTGTTCGCTGGCCAGGACAACAACTGAATGATCTTAGAACAATACCTGTCTTTCTATTACTTTGCTGTGTGGCAAGGAGCAGAATTTATCTGAAAAATAAATAAAGCATTGTTGGTAAATAGATCCGATGGAAGGTAGAAGTTTGGGTTCTAGAATTCTGTCAATGTATTTTCTGACATTCAGTGTCCCATCGATGGTAAGAAGGCGACAGATATATCATCTGTTGATATGTATAACGAAATCATACAACTATGTGGGTATTTCAGAGGTTCTTGGATGCAGTCAGGAAGTAGCATTTATCCTATTCTACGTCTTACATATTTTTGGCCATAACTTCCGAATAACGATATCTTGGTTTCATCCGTCAATATAAACTGTGACCACTAATCATTTGTCCAATGAATGTGTTCCTTTGACCACTGTAGTCTTTTTAGCGCTGCTGTAAATTGAGATAAGGCTTTTTTCGTGAAATTCTGCCTCTTAGTCTAGCATCTGCTAATCTTCTCCTGGTTGTTTTTGAATTGACAGAAACACCAGCAACATTCAGATAATTCCTGCTGACCGTTGATGACATTCAACATTGACACCTTGGAGACATATTATTTTTATTCTTTTGCCATCAGCAGATGGGGTGCACAGTTTTCGGCCTATTCCTGCTTTGTTTTTTATTAAATTTGTCTCCTGATATTTTAGACAAAACTTTCAATCTCCAGATGTAGTCACTGAACTACCCACCTGTCTTACAATTTTAACATAGGAAAGACCACTTTCTTGCCACATATCTCTTTCTAGGTGCCCAATCTACTTTTTTATTTAACCCCTTCGTGACGAACGTCGCAACCGTGCGCCAGCACGAAACACCGCCAGGAGAAGAGTGTCGCGTATCTGCTCCAGCGTATTTCTTCCTTACAGGCCTAGCGACTCACCAGTGCGCCAGGGATCTGGAACGTTTTTTAAACTCAGTTTTTTGGCAATAGATGGCAATCTATGTCCATAAGATTTATTTGAGAAACATAGAGATCTGACCTTCTACTCGAAATGAGAGAAATATTACTCACTTACACGTGGTTTTTGTTTTATAAACATAAGGGGAAAGGAATGTTTCCGAATTGAGTGCTTTACGACTGCTCTTGAAATGATCATGTGGTTTTTGTTTATAGTGAAGATGAGAGATTTATTTTCGCTAAAGCATTTGTGATTTGGGTTTTCAGTCTTGTTTTTTATGGATTATTAGATCTGGTAGACAAAATTTGTCTTTTTTTTCCTTACTATTTTTACAAGGTCGACTTTTACAAATGCTTATGATAAAATGTTTAAAAACGTACTTAAACAAAAAGAGACTGAAGTAAATAAAGTATATTAATACGAAATATTTGAAGCATATACCGTTCGTATAATATACAGAATAATATTGAACAATGCGTTTATATTTCGGTATTTTTATGGATTTAGGCTTTACTACGCAAAACCCTCCGGCCTTTGAGTGACACTCGCGATGGAAACCTCCGACCCTCGCGTTTGCGTCCTTCGTCCCGAAAGGGTGAATGTCAGTGCTTCTTGACTAAATATCATTGTTGTTCTGGCCAGGAAACAGTTCTGACCTCTATCCTTTCGAAAACTTGTGGCACCGTTTGAAAACTTTTGTCCGAATAATGTACCCATGAATTAAAAAGGAACTAATTGAGGATAGTTGTTTCCTGGCACCATGTAATAATGAAGGAAGAGCTTTAAACTATTTTCAGCTCAATGAAACCCCGACGTGAAGGTGTAATAAAAAATAAAGGCTCTCTCACTAAGCACTGATAACTCACTGCTATCATCAGTATTTAATGCATATCGATAGTTATTGCAGCATAACTTTTTTAACGTTGCAAATATGTAAATTTTGTTTCTTATATTGAATTCAGTATTGAACTCTCTTTAAAATTATATAAAAGACTTTGCATTTTGTGCAACAGAATATTTTATATAAGCATAGAAACTTAAAAAACATAACAATTTAAAAAAAGTGTTCACTATTTTGCCCCCCACTGTATATTTTTCATTTTTCTTGCCCAATCATACATAAATTTTCCACTGAAGGGAAAGGTTAAGAATCTATTAAGACTTAAGTTAATGACACTTTTAGAAAAGTATATTAATTAGAAAATTTATATTACTTAGAAAAGTATTGGTTAATTAACTTCCTTATATATTGGGAACTTCTTTATAAATTATTCGGAATTTATGCCTCTTCTAATTTGTAAAAAATTTAACCAGTCCAACATTCCATCGCTCATTTAATTTATTATTATTATTATTATTATTATATAAATAAATGATCGATATAAGATAAAAATGGTTAATACAAATAATTTAATTGTTTTTCAGGTCAATAACTATGGAATTTGAAGAAAAATTTTCAGATGTAAAAATGCGCTTTATATTTAACCAATCTCCACTATTCTGGTTGATGCAGTACCTTTTACTTCTAGGAGTTTCCCCGTAAGTAAAGTTCTTTGTTCGGATATTTTATTATTATTGTTATATTAAAATAGAAAGAGCAAATAGTTTCGTTTGTTCAATTGAATCAATTTTTTTCTTTTTCTTTTTCCACAAAACAACATCCAAAATTATTCGTTAGGTTGTATTACAATTAAACTCAGTACGTTTGGAACCATATCGTAAGTATTTAAATGGTATTATGATTCCATATGTTGAATTCAAAAGTATATTTGTCATTATTGCAAATCACAAAGCATATACTTAATTATAATCTATATATATAAAGGAGAAAAGCGACTCACTCACTGACTGACTGACTAATCACGATATCTCCGAAACTGTTTATACTACAGACTTGAAATTTGGTATACATGTTCCTTTCATGGAGTAGAGATCAGCTAAGAACGGACTTTTCGAAATTCCAACCGCAAGGCGTGTTAAGGGGTGTTATAAATAATTGTTTCCATTTTTAAACAACTCGACGCACAATCTTGAAATTGGGTAAGTAGATTCCTTTCATAGAGTAGAGATACACTACAAGATGAGTTTGGTGAAAATCGACCCCTAAGGGGTGTTGCGGGGGGTTTAAGGGGCATTTTAGACAATTATTTCCATTTTTAAACTATTAGATGCACAGTCTTTAAATTTGATAAATACATTCATTTCATAGAGTAGAGATCCGTTACAAGATGAATTTTGTGAAAATAGCCCCCCCCCCTCAAGTGGCGCTGCGGTGGATTAAGGGGCGTAATAGATAAATATTTCCGTTTTTAAACGATCATATCTGCCCGCTTGAAAATTGGTAGGCATGTTTCTTTCATGGAGCAAATATCCGCTACAAAACGGGTTTCGTGAAAATTGACCCCCAAGTGGCGTTGCATGGCTTAAGGGGCGTTGATAGTTATTTCCATTTTTAAACTACTCGACGTACAATCTTTAAATTTGGTAAGCAGATTCTTTTCATAGAGAAGAGATCCGCTACAAAATGAATTTGATGAAAGTCGACCCCCAAGTGGCGTTAGGGGGCGTTTTAGATAATTATTTCCATTTTTAAACTATTAAACGCACAGTCTTTAAATTTGATAAATAGATTCCTTTCACAGAGTAGAGATCAGTTACAAGATGAGTTTTGTGAAAACCGCCCCCCCTTCAAGTGGCGTTGCGGTGGATTAAGGGGCGTAATAGATAAATATTTCCGTTTATAAACGATCATATCTGCCTGCTTGAAAATTGGTAGGCATGTTTCTTTCATGGAGCAAATATCCGCTACAAAACGGGTTTCGTGAAAATTGACCCCCAAGTGGCGTTGCATGGCTTAAGGGGCGTTGATAGTTATTTCCATTTTTAAACTACTCGACGTACAATCTTTAAGTTTGGTAAGCAGATTCTTTTCATAGAGTAGAGATCCGCTACAAAATGAATTTGGTGAAAATCGACCCCCAAGTGGCGTTGTGGGGCTTAAGGGGCGTTGATAGTTATTTCCATTTTTAAACTACTCGACGTACAATCTTTAAATTTATTAAGCAGATTCTTTTCATAGAGAAGAGATCCGCTACAAAATGAATTTGGTGAAAGTCGACCCCCAAGTGGCGTTAGGGGGCGTTTTAGATAATTATTTCCATTTTTAAACTATTAAACGCACAGTCTTTAAATTTGATAAATAGATTCCTTTCACAGAGTAGAGATCAGTTACAAGATGAGTTTTGTGAAAACAGCCCCCCCCCTTCAAGTGGCGTTGCGGTGGATTAAGGGGCGTAATAGATAAATATTTCCGTTTATAAACGATCATATCTGCCTGCTTGAAAATTGGTAGGCATGTTTCTTTCATGGAGCAAATATCCGCTACAAAACGGGTTTCGTGAAAATTGACCCCCAAGTGGCGTTGCATGGCTTAAAGGGCGTTGATAGTTATTTCCATTTTTAAACAACTCGACGTACAATCTTTAAGTTTGGTAAGCAGATTCTTTTCATAGACTAGAGATCCGCTGCAAAATGAATTTGGTGAAAATCGACCCCCAAGTGGCGTTGGGGGGGTTAGGGGGCGTTTTAGATAATTATCTCCATTTTTAAACTATTCGACGCAGTCTAAATTTGATAAGCAGATTCCTTTCATAGATTAGAGATCAGCTACAAAATGGGTTTTGTGAAAATAGTTCCTCCAATTGGTGTTGCGCGGGATTAAGGAGCGTCATAAATAATTATTCCCATTTTTAAAGTATGAGACGTACAGTCTTGAAATTTGGTTAGCAGATTCCTTTCGTATTGTAGAGAATCGCTACACAATGGGTTTCGCGAAAATCAAACCACAAGTTTCATTTCGGGGAATTAAGGGGCATAATAGATAAATATTTCCGTTTTTAAACTGTTATATCTACCCGCTTGAAAATTGGTAGGCACGTTTCTTCCTTGAAACAGAGTTTTGCTAACAAAAGTAAAACTAAAATAGACACCTAAGGATGGTTGCGAAGGGTCAAGGGGAGTTATAGGAAAAAATTACTGTTTTTGAATAGTTATACCCACGTACTTGAAATTTGTTAAGCATGTTTCTTTTGTTGAATAGAGAACTACTAAGAATGTATTTTACGGAAATCAACTCCTGGGGGAGCAGGGGTTACTAGGGCGTATTGACAAAAAATCTCCTTTTTTCGAACAACAAGAACTATAATAATAGAATTTGGTTTGCATTTTCCTTTTGTTAAATTGAAATCTGCTAAGAACAGTTATATTGAAGAACGACTCTCAACGAATTACGGAGGGTATTGAGAGTAAAAACTTCGTTTTTGCTGCATTAGATTTAGACTTAAAATTTGTCTTGCATGTTTATTTTACAGAGTAGAGATCCACAAAAAAAAAATTGATTTTGCATAAATCCACTTTCTTATAGGGTTACGAAAGTGCAAGCATCATTCTATGTTTCGATTTTAGAGATTATTAAGAAATACAAATTAGAAGTCCTGTCCTTTTTTATATCAAGAGTCGAGAGTTACAGTTATAATTATATTTTTCAACATAATCGAATTCTTAATGCTAGGGCTTAGATATCAAAAATTTATGTATATATATATATATATTTCTATATAAACAGTATATATTTATAAAATATCGTGAAATACCCAGCGAAGCGGGTGGATAACGGCTAGTATGAAATATAAGTAGAGAAATCCCAACCATATCATTTACTCAATTTTTGGTAAGGATCAATAGTTGAATAAAACAATACTTTCAAATTCTGGCAAAACTGTTGATACTGAATAGTTTTACTGTAGAAAGCACTTTAGACAGATGGCTCATGTTAGAAGAGTTAAAAACTATCCATCCTATATTTATGATATATCTTTTATTCAATTTTGAACTCTACTTTTAATTGCCTGGGTATTTATGAAATTGGTTTCCAAGAAGATTAGAAGTTTTAAGCGTATATATATCTTATAGGACAGGGTCTTATTGTGTTGGCCGCACGTATTGCTTAACTAAAGGGACCGGCAAATAACATCAATTATAACTGCGTGAAAAATGACAGATTTTTAGTAAGCTAAATCATACTATAATAAACGAATTGAACACTATGCGCTTAGAAACGATCATTACTTTAAAATACGGTATTCCAAATCTTCCTTCAGCTCAGTTATTTCGATAATTATTTGTGTGAATTGAAGACAATTTATATCTATTAACATATAAGACAAACAAATCACTTAAAATTAGCCTGCGAAATATTGATTGAAATGTATTATTTTAGTACAACTGTATTACATTAAAATTTCAGCCAATTATGACAATGGTACAGAATAATAAAAATACTTTCCTTGTTTTAGATTACAGAGCTTAGATTTTAATACTATTTTGCCTCCTAATCCGGAAGAATACGATAATTTACAGCCTCCAAAAGAAGACGGTAAGTTATACTTTTACTGTCTGTGCAAAAAATTCTGTTAAATATTTTTCTGGATGAGTAAATGATACATTTTCAAAAATTTCGTGATAAAAATTAATTTTGCTGTGTAGCGTAGTTGCTGATTGTTGCTTTAAGATTCCATTCTCCATTCATTAATGTCTCATAGAATTTCAAATCGCTTTCTTAGAATTTTTAGAATTTCAATTCTTTGAATGCTGCCGAGTTTATTGGAGGGAACAGCAACTAAGAAAGATTTCTATAAAATCGCGTTGGGAAATGAAAAAGTACTTTAAATCATGTAAGGGTTGCAATATCGGATCAAAAGTTCAATACCGGTATTCGGTGTTTTTGAGATCTTAACACCGGGATACGGTTTTAATACCGATAGTAAAAATTTTAAGAAAAGAAAGAAAATACAGTTGTGTCTTTGTTTTATTTTCCACTTGTATTAGAGAGTGTAAATGTAACAAAAAATTAATTTGTAATTTTTAAATTATAACGGTTTATAAAGAATCACAAAAAAGTAAAGGAACATCTTATTTATTTAAATCACAAAAAAAGTGTAAATATGATTATTCAGTCTGTGGTTAAATTACAAATTTTTGAAATGTCATCTTAAAAAACATAATGCATTAATTGTACTGTAAGCCTTGAACACAATTATGTGCACTGATTACCAGCTGTCGAAACCGCTCTTTCGGCATCTACGCTAGTCGGTAGTATTGTTAGCAATATGCGATATACTTTTTCCAAGTATTTACCTCTAAATTCCTTATTTTCAAGTAAATCGATTTCTCGGCGGATGGTTTTGGATATAGCTAATTTTTGTATTGTATTTTTTGGTTTGTTGAAATTTGTTTACTTATCGCTAATTTTAATTTTTGTTCAAGAGACAGTTCACTTTTACTATCGACATTAGTTATATATATATAATAATCTTCGATAACTATACCAAATTCTTCTGAATGTGGATAAGATTTGTAGATAAAAAATTTTAAGAAAATTTACTATAATATTAATCAAATTTCAATTGATTTATCTCTTTTCTTATTTTTCATTTTCATTAATAAAACCATGATGATATCTAAATACAAGTATGATGTGCAAATACAATGTGAATAACAAACGCGCCAATTTAAAAAAATATGGAAACGTTACATACATTCTTCACAACTACAACCTTGTTTTTACAGATTTGAATATCAGACTACGAATCCTGCGCGTGTGCAGCATCGCTCTGAGCTGTAATATAATAGTTTTGGCCTACCTCCTTGGACAATTCACATATTTAATCACTTCTCTTGATGGTACGGTGTTACTTTATATTCTCACTGTCTAATTCATTTTGCCATAAAAACAAAAACGTATATTATTTTCCTAGGTTGGCGATCGCTGAAAATATAGTGGAGACAATTTGAAAACATTCTAGTAAATACTGAAAAAACGGTAGTTAAACTTATGAATACCCGTATTGCAAAATTGTACAAATGGCTTAAAATATCGGTATTCGGTATCCCGGTATACCGGTCTTGCAATCCATAATTTCATGGTATATGAAATCCAGTGGCAAATCGCAGGAATACGAATAAAAATAATTTTAGCATAACAGAAAAAGGATTAAAAAATATTTCTTCTTACTTTTTCTTTCATATGTATTCTATTATGTTTTAATATATATAAAAAAACACAGATCTGATAGAATTAGTAGCACTCACATGACCCATGAATTTAAGAATAAAAATAGATGGCAGTGTGTTAATTGGAGCTGAAAACCCTTTAAAAAAATCTCATTTTACTTACTTATTTCTTGATTTCTCTTTATTTTCACATCTAAACATTTATTAGAAAATTTAAATTAAGATTAACTCTGTTAAGGATTCAATGGATAGATATAAATAAGAACCTTTTATATGAATGTCAACAAATGGACTTCCATTTATTAAATCCATTTAAACATTCGTTATGGAAAAATTAGGTTTTAATTATTCAGGCTACGTTTCTGTATTTTTATCTAAGCCGATATATCCAATTTAAGCATTTGGAATATTCTTTTATCTTTCGTAGAAAAGAACTCGTAAGTAAAGTGAACATTCGTGTTTAGTAAAAACAGTCTACTGCAGATGCTGCTATTGCACATATGTATTTATTCGAATCCATTTCCGATACCGGTTCGAGAATAAATGACGCCAAAAAGGGCCAACGTATTGTCTTGAATTTCAATGGAAACAGTGGGGCGAATGACAAACAATGGGCTGACAGAGACTCGTGGTGTTGCATTTCGATTGCGATGATTAAATAGAGGGATTTCTTGCCAATACATAACTCAGCAAACATCTACCACTCTGTATGCTAAGCAGAGGTGTTAGTATAGAAGCAACTCGGGAATCCATAGACAGAAAAAGGAACTCAAAATGGGCATGACTAGTGACACTTTGAACAGTGGCCATACAAAGCATTCATTCTTTGTCCTGAATTGATTTTTTATTCATGTTAAACGTTTCTATGGTGCATCTGTGATGTTAGGAATTCATGAAAGGCAAGAAGGTTTCATTTTTAGAAGTGTTTTAGGCATAGGACAATTTTTTTTATTTCAGTAGAAATCGTCATTTTCCCGCAAAGTTCAAACGGTGGCAAAATGACCAAAAGCAGAAATGCGGGAGCTAAAAAGATTAAAATTCAATTTCATGTGTATAAATAGTGGCATTGTTGTGTGTAGACATTTAAATGATCCGGTGTGAATGCTAATATTTTATTTCAATTACTTTTAAACAGTTTTTGAGAGAAGGAAATGTAATTACTATCGCCTTCAGAAAATACGCGAGGCCCACTAAGGATGAATTTCGTTCCTTTTGAATCGTGGTTAAGTTAACAAGGACGGCACCTGAACAGATCCTTCCCTCTTAATTTCCAGCTCCTTCAGAAAGTTGCTAAAAAGCAACAGTTGTAACGTACCAGAATTTCTCAGATAATATTGCAAAAACCCCATGCCATAAACAATTCCAAACTTAATATGATTCCTTCTTATATTTCAGGGAATATTAGACTTCATAAATGCAACCACAACAAAATTAGTCCGCATAGTTTGTAGTTTGAGCTACATATTAATTAGAAATTTTCAATCATGGATTTAGGTAAAACGAAGTGATCGAGAAACGGAATAATATTACGGGCAATTTGCTAACAACAGTAATTTTAAAACATATTTTATTTTAATGAGCTTAAAATCAAGTAAAAGTGGTCCATGACATGTGTTCTTTAGCGGCCCAATCCAATTTCCAGAATATGTGGGTTATGACCCCTTTGGACGATTTTGTATCATATAGAATCGTTCGAAGAATTTATCTTTTAGAACATCTTGCTTCAGACCTCTTAATGCTGCTGTATAGATTTTCTAGAGACATGTTAAGTCATGCTTCTGTTTTGATCTTTAAAATGGTTACACATATTTTTCTAAAAGCTTCAGAAAATTTTGTATTTTATTATAAGAAGTCCATAGTTCAGCTCGTCTCGTATTCTTTCTGGAAACTTGACTACCTAGTTTTCGTAAAATCTAGAAATATTTCATTGTGGCCAGTTTTAAGTTGACGGGTAGCCTCTCGCGTATACTTTTATCATGGTATTCATTTTTGCATTCTGTAGAAAAAAAGTTGTTATGATTCAAAAAATATTACTTTTAAATATAATACGAAGGAAAATAATGTAATTACAGCATCTTACCTGAGACAGTGGGTTGTGGTTGAACCGAATCTTCACTTATTCTTACTTTTTGAGCAATATAGGAACACAGATGATATATATGAATTTTTCATATTTACCATGGGGAAACTGCTATTGAAAGAAGCATTAATAATATTCATGCAATAGAATAAAATTTAGCTACAAATGTACACCAAATTTCAGTGTCCTACTTTTTTTATAAATGTATATACTCTTATACTTAGAGTAATATACATTTTGTGTGTGTGTGTGTGAGAATAAAAACACATATTTAAACAAAGGAACAATTGCTTTAATTCCTTCTTCCATTTGCATAATAATTAAAAATAAATAAAATATCGAAGAAATTAAAAAAATTTATATCCCAAAAAAAACTTTGCTTTTTAAAAACACGACATCATTAAAACTAAAAAACTGAGAAAAATTACTTCAATTTGTAAAAGTGAATAAGGACGCATAGAAAAAAATAATAATAATAATAATTTATTCATTTCTACTATTGTTGTTCAGTATTTTGAAAAGGGAAAAAACCAGACTAAATTATGTTAGAAAGTAAATATGTTGGAAGAATTAACAAATGATATGTACTGTAATATACACTGGTAAAAACAAAGGAAAGAACAAAATAATCCATGCTTACACGCAAATAAGGTATCAAATTATAGCTGAGCTCTTCATGGACACCTCTGCTTTGCAGAAACCTGTGACGTCGTAAGGCAGTGGTATTGTGATCGCGTTTGTATAGAAATACCTCACTTGCTCGCTGAAGCTTGTAGCGTAAGGACATTTTGAAACATCACAGCACAGCTCAATCATTGTTTTTTGAATTTCTTTGTTTACTCGTCATTATTAAGGCTAGTCTCCGTCATCTAGTCGATGCCACAACATAGCGGATAGATGTAAGACTGGAGGCGGGGCTGTCACATGATACCTGCTGCAGGGACCTCGGGGTTTCGAGAAATTTGGTGCCCACTCTGTAGAAACAGTTCACAGAGACTGGATCAGTAGTCCACCGACCTCAACAAGACCATCAACAACGCCGGCTCAAGACCGTTATTTGAGATTTCTACCCCAAAAGGATAGGTTCAGTGAGAGTTACACAACTGTCTCGCAACCTGTAAAAGGCCACAGGAATATTCATTTTGCGGATAACTGTCGCTCAGAGACTTAATCCAGGTGGTCTGTATGCCAGGCGTCCCTTAGTTTTCATCACTTTGGCTGTGAAACCTGCCGAGAACACCTGTTTTGAACGTAGGATAACTGGGGGCGGGTTTTCTTCAGTGATAAGTCGCAATTCTGTCTGGACAGTGACTTGCAACGTATTCTCATCTGGAGAAAACCGGCGTGTCAAAAAAGACTACTATGGTCGAGGTGGTCCAATGTCTGGGTAGGGGCATCTTAAGACTTCTTGAGGATCTGGGCCTCTACATAGATGTAGGCTACACCTATAACCCTTAAAAATAGACATACGTAGCCTTCTTTGCCAAATACTCGTACAAACAATAACCCGAAACAAATAAATATGCATGATTTATAATCGCACAAACCAGCTCGACCGATTGCCACCTTTTGAATGAATTAGTAATAGTGATGTATGGTGGTAGGCCTAGGCCTATACAGGAAGGACGGTCATCACATGTAGCCAGTTGGCATATCATCCGAAATTCCCAGTTTTTCGGAGAATATAACAGGAAATAACATTTGACCGTAGAAATTATTCGAATCATGATCTTATTAAGGCTGAGAACGATACGAGGCCCCCATTGTGACCGAGGCCTTGGGCCTGGGCCCAGTTGGCCAAAGCGTTAAGACGTCCCTGGGTCTGGGCAGGCATCATGGAAGATGGACATATCGCCCTTCATGTGTTCCATAGATGTCCTCTGACAAGTCAGTAATGCAGGGACGAGATCCTTGCACCCTATATGAACCCTGAGCATAAGGAGCAACTTCATCTTTTTGACCCACATAGGACTCATTTGGGAGAAAAATATTTCCAGTTGGAGGATATTCAATGACTGAAATGGTCTGCGATAACCTTTGGCCTTAATACCACTGGACACGAAGGAGACGAACATGGGTGCTTAATTGCTGCTCGAAGATTAGGTCCAAGAACTATCGATGAGCTCCAGATGGCATTGGTGCAAGAGTGGGTGTGGTTGCCACAGGGTTGATAAGCCTTGGGAAACAGTATGAAACACGCGGATGCGAGTCTTGTACAGTTGTAAGAGGCAGCCATGCATCCTATTAAACATGTTTTTCTCTGACTGAAAGGGTGCTGATCAGTTACTGTGCTGGAAAATTGACTAGTTTTCTTATTTAGGATGTAGGTTGTGCCTAGTTTTCCCATACATTAGTCTTATATTGGATGATATTTTGGCCTTGTTTGGTTTTATTTGCTTTGTTAATTTTCTCTTTATTGCAAAAAAAAACCCATTTGTCTCTTCAATTATTTTCATCAGTGTATATCAAATATATCAAATACATAATCAATTTGTTTCTGGATTTTATCAGTCTTCTTAGGATTCTTTTCCATACCCGTCACAAAGGTAAGTTGATTCCATTAGTTTCCCTCTATTTGAGAATGGATATTTTTTTTATTCATGAATTTAACAGGTTTTCTATTCCTAAGTTATGTTGAATTCGGCAATGAATAAATCGTTATGTTAGAAACGAGGTAAGAAAATCAACTTTAAATATTTTATATAAAGCATTATTTCGAAAACATCTTCCCCTTTGACATTATTAAGATAGATAAGAAAGTACTCCGGGGAAGGGGGTATTTTTTCTCCCATTACCACATCACATATGTTTCCGTAGAAGTTAATATCATTAGTTGTGTAAGTGTTATACATACGTCGCACTATAAAGCAACACGAGGGTTATTGGAAAAATATCTCGTAATTTAGAACCTCAGTCACATGAAGAGGACGACACCTGAACTGTTATACCCTCTCCAAACTATTACACCTCATCAATGGGAGGACTTTGAGACTAAGATTTAACGTGCATCGGTTTCTCTACACGGAGGGTCTTAACTCGTTGCCATTAGTTGAAAATAACTTGTTTAGTAAAAATTATGTAAAGTTTCTTCAAAATCTTAGCTATGGGAAAAAATCAAAAGCTATTTCATCCTTTTTTTTTCAATCAAGCCAATTTACATGTCTGATAATGACATGTTACGTTACTTTCATATTGTAGTTGATTGTGCAAAATGCCATGTAAACAGGTTTAAAAACCTCATGCTATTCTTTATCATAACGCATTGAATTATATTAAGACCTGCGTTAAGAAGACAGAAAATGTCTTTGAACTTCACTTGATGCATGTACTCATAGATTGAAAATATTTCATTTTCAACAGAATAATCTTTCTTTTCTTATATAAATAGCAACGGGTCCGTTCAGTTAACAAATAACAAATTTAATATGTTTTGAAAAGAATGAGAGTACATGTCGTGTCACACTAGTAATAATCTATTTGCCCTACTACAATGTGTGTCGACTTTATCTCCAAAAAGTCTGTATAAACCATACCTTTCTCAACATTGAATTTATGTAGTCGCCATTAGACTAAATTGCTGCTTGTTTTATACAGTCAACTCATTTAGTAAATGGCGCGTTCATTTTAGAATGCACAGTGGGAACTTTCGATTGAGTTAAATTACTTACATTACCAGTTCTATGAATACTGGCTGTGAGTCTTAATGCAATTATCACGTCTGTATTATTCACATCATTATCATCGTATTCTGTTTTTCATTTCGCATTGAACTTACGGTGACATCATAGCCAAAATGTGTTGTCGTATATATAATAGCACCGCTTTATGTTAAACTAATTGTCGAAGTATCGATCGGCTGCCCTTAATCGGCTTATAGAAAGGATCCAGTAACTTTCGAATTTTCTAACAAGTTCCAAGCTGAATTTGCATAAGTTAGTCTCTGGTGCAGAGATTATATTATAATTTGTAAAGTGTACACATTCTCCTCTTGTAAACCAGCTTATGTCTTCGGATGCAAACGTAGAGTATGATTAGAATGAAAATAATCCTTTCAGTGCAATAAAATTTAATTAAACAAAAGGATTTGGTTACGATTATAAATTGAAAATGAAAATGGCAACAAGTTTGTATAGTTTGGAAATCGATCGTATTTCTATGAACTATCCGAAGAAAATATTTTCAAAATATTTGCACTGTATTGGTTCATTTTAATAAGAGTGAAATTATCTTTAATACTTATATTTGTAGTTTTAAAATAAACGTATTTTTCATTTGAGTCTCATTCGACTCAAAGAAATAGGAATTCCTTAAATAGGACTATTCGAAAAGGTTATTTCCAAATTACGAAAAGATAATACTTTTTCAAGCATGCGACATGGAAATTCCATTTATCATGTTGTTCAATTCAACTATTTAAATCAGAAATTTAAAAGTTAAAATATAGAAATTAAAAATAAATTAAATCTGTCAAATTCAACAGTTTTTTTTAAAATTTTTTTCTTTGCAAACAAACAGTCAATTATATAATTTAACAATATACTTGGGCCGTGGGTAGCCTAGCAGTTAGAGCATCGGATTCCAGATAGGAGGGCCTGGGTTCAATTCCCGATGCCCCTAAATACCACCGAGTACACACGGAGTACGTGCTCGTTGAATCAGTAGGTCCGAAAGGCTTGTGGGCGGTCGCAGCAGAAACCACGAGTGTAGGGGAATGGAGAATATTTCCCTCCCCTTCAGTACCATGAAAAAATTGTGGAAGTAGAGAAAGGTGGTGTCGCCATCTATCGTTAAGAAATCCAACCTGTGTGTCTCACAGGCTCTGGCAACTTTCATTCCTTCCCTTCGGGAAGGACACGACAACAGCAATATACTTTCAAGGGTATAATATTACCAAAATGCGTAATGAAGGATAAAAAGTAAAATTTTTAAGAAATGTTACTGCAAAATACATTTGGTCAAAAAGCTGTCGTTTAATGCTCTAATTTCTACAAATTCTCACTTTTTTTACCTAGAAAGAAAAATTTATTTCAATGAATGGTGTTCCTAGATAGTTTATTTATATATATATATATATATATATATATATACATACATACATGTGGTGTTATGACACGGAGTTCTAGGGGTATTCACATTGACTACACTGTTTTTAACTAATAATACTAACGTTTAATGTGGACAATTACAGTACTACTCACTACTATACAGATATATTCTTGACAGCGTTTAGACAAATGCTTCTTCTCTTATTCAACAATAGTTTCTCAGTCTCTTCACCCGTCATTACACAGTTCACAATTGTAACGATGTTAATTGCATACAGTTCCTGTTAACTTATTGAATTCAGGCGATGGATGTGTCACCTTCATGTGACTATCCTTCCAGCATCGGGCCACTTGGTCCCTACACGGCCAGTTAGATCCCGGTTGGTTTCCTTTTTAGCAGTGTTGGCTCTGACCTCCTCGTCGAGACCTCTCGCTCGCTAATCTCCCTTTAGTTAGTTCGCTCGCTGCTGGCTCGCGTCGCCAACGCCCTCTAACGTGTCGTCTATGTGGAAATTCCCACATACATATATATTACTATTATATTATTATTATAATAAAAATTTCATAAAACTGCTCATCATTTCTTGCTTTTCATTTCGTTTTTTAAAAAAATCTTAAACATATTTTTAATAATTTCAGTTATAAAAATAATTAAATTCTTTATAAATTTTGTCAACTATTCTTTGAATTACTAATTTATGGACCTCCTTTCATCGTGTGACAACGAGCCATTTTTTTATCTGCAATATTTTCAAATTTTTCTAATTTTCAAGATCATTATTTTATATTGCAGAGATGTTATTCCCAGCTCTTGATATAAAATATACTGTTTCTCATTGAACAATTCATATGATTTTTAGATCAGGGGACCTGGCAACTCCAAAATATTGATGTTTTTTCCCTTCGTATTATGTCTTTCTTCTTTGGAGCCCCATGTCGCTGAAAACTATAACTATTTTCCCCTAAAGAGGAACAATATGAAAAGAGTTGTATGTGTAAAATTCATGGTGTTCATACTTCTCTTAGTGTTCATAATCAGTAAATATAAGCAATAAACTTTTTTCATTAGTTGAAACAAATTCACAGAACATCAAAACACAGCCTTTAAAACACCTCCAATATTGGATACTTTTCTCTTTTTTTAAGGTTGTGCCAATAGCTATTTGATCCATCAAGTTTCAAATTTTTTTCGTCCGAAAATATAATTTTTTTTCCAGACCACTTCATCAGTAATCCACTTTTCCACAGTATTTGTTCTTATTATTTTACTCATTTTACTTATTTTTGTGAAATGACTATTATTAACATGTGTGTAACTGTTGTCCTCGATGCGTTTCCATCAATATTGTGGACAACTCTGGCAGAAGACATTTGCTCAGGCGTAGCAATACGTGTAATGCGTCTTAGCTTTCTGTGGGCCAGCTTTGAATTGGATATGATCTTATGCCTATTCTAATTAATGAGAATGTCCTTAATGGACTTTCTGATGGCTGTTCAAAATATTTTCTTGCTTATATTTGAATCCCATTGTAGTATCATAGTTAAAATACTTGCGAGAGAAACGTTCATTCATAAATTAAATATAATAAAATCCAGATTGTGATATTGAAAATGCAATACCAAGAAGGAGTGGCAATAAAGTGGGAAAACTCAGCAAGCAGATAAAGGCAACTATGAACAATATGTGATATATCTTTTTGAAAATTATGCTAGCAACACAAACCGCGAAAACGTCAGTTCAGTAGTTTCTAGTACCACCATGAATGGTGATACGTGAATAAACACGTCTAGAGACAGAGACAATGAGAGCACAGATGACGCCCTGAGGGATGGCTCTCCAGTCATTCCCAATCAACCATTTGCCATACTGAGTTTTCTGAACGTAACAGTGGCAGAGCGTGTAGGTGATTTCCAGTCATAATCCAGATGTGTTCTATTGGAGAAAGGTCAAAATAAAATAGTGGCTAGGGAAGCATCTGTAAATTTTAGAATACATTGACTAATGTATGCAGTGTGCACACACAACGGACTGAAATTAGATTAGACGCGGGCGAAAGTGCACGTGCGCTTATACCCAGTAGATTGGGTGGGAAAGTTCAACCATGGAGAGTGAATACAAATAAAAAGACCCTTGGCGTGGGGGGTGGAGGAAGTACACCCAAGTGAGGCAGCCCACAAAACGAGCGTGCCAGTGGAATAGAAGGGAGGAAGTGGCAGGAAAGAATGTGTGCACACACAATTGGGCATTACAATGCTTATAAAAAGGGAAAGGGAGTGTTATTGGCCTCTGAACAGCTTCTACGCATAGTTGCGTCTTCATAGTTTACACCAGTGACACAGTGGCGTAACGGAGAATAAAAGGGCCCCCTGTAAAGTCAGGTTTAGGGCCCAAAGCCGAGTGTTACAAAGGGTACGATCAGTCAGGATTTGGGCCCCTTGAAATCCTCGGGCCCCCGAGACGCGGGGGTGTACATTACGCTACTGGTGACTAGCTGTCGCACACAATAGCTCCAACCTATGACACTAAGAACGCTATATCGTGTTATCGCGTGGTGGGGCGTTCCACAGATGTGGATGGATTGGATCTGTCTCCAAGTCGGTGCCATATTTGCACATAGCGACTATCAATGGAGAAACAGAAATATAACTTGTCTGAGAACATGGCCCTGTGCCATTTCGTCGTCCACATCACTCTAACCCAACACAATTGCATATGGAGTTTTGTGTGCTGTAAGCTCAATGGCAGTCTTCTTAACGGATGTTTACCAATAACAATATATGGGCAATATGTTTATCATTAGGTGAACGTCAAGCATGTACAAGGGCATCTTTCACATGCCGTAAAAGGATGATAGGTAAAGGCATTGGTAGTAGGATGGCAGAGGCATTGATTCATGTGCACTGACGTCACTCTGACCATACCTGCAACCCTCAAACTTGTCACATTCCCTTGTTATAAGATATTTACCACAGTCGCTGAACCCTGGATGCGTCTAGGTCTGAATATCAGCAGTTGTACAACATATGTACCAGCCTCTCTTTCTCAGTCTATTCACCATGTTCCTCACCTGTGTGCTGGAACTGCCTCTGCTGGTGATGACAGGACATTATTTGCTATTACACACGTCCTATGAGACAAGAAAAACATTTTATCAGTGATTTTATAAGCAGAAACAATTTCTAATGCAGATATTACTTATTAAGCATATTTCTTCTCTCTCTCTCTCTCTCTCTCTCTCTCTCTCTCTCTCTCTCTCTCTTATATCCTTCCTATTATTTGCATTACGCGACGAGGTGCTGCTATCCTGAATTTTGCATGATTTTCTAGCCACTTCTTCGGGGTGTCACGAAGAAGATCACGGTTTTCTGTGTCACGTTTAAAAAAGAATGAAAACGCACGAATATCTAAATACCTGAATTTTATGAATATCTAAAAATGTGGGGTTTTTCCGGGGGGGGGGGAGTTATTTTGGTTTCTTTTTTCATTAGCTTTGCTTTTATTTTTTTAATAAAGTAGCAGCTTGTGTTCTTAGAATAGATACATCCACAGGTATGTTTTACTCAGTTTTTCAAAAACATCCTATATATATGAGGAGGAATGTGTTACGGAATAAGTTAATCACAGTGGCTTAACGGAAAATATTAGCCCCCCCCTGCAAAGCCAGGTTTTAGGCCCCAAGCCGGATCTTACAAAGGGCTTGAGCTTTGTAAGATCAGGCTTGGGGCCCCCTAGAATCTTGGGCCTACCGTGATGCGGGGGTTGTGGAGGTGTATGTTACGCCACTCAAGCTAATACTGATAGCTTTCTCAATAATGAAAAAATTCAGAGGAAATCAGGCTTCATCGCAAGAGTTAAATAATGGATTTTTTTTCGGCTAATCAGAGCAGAGACTACAGGTGTATTTACAGCAGAGTTAACAGCCGAATGCTCAATGAAACTTAAGATTATGATAGATCTCTTATTCTAAGCCCCTGCCGGGTGATTGGGGATACCAAATCTGATATTGCACTCTCCTTGTCAAAAGAAGTTGATACTTAGCTTGTATTAGTTTCATCACAAAGCTACATGGAAAGAATTGGCCACGGACCCTTTTCTCAAAACTACAGTTACATGGCAAAACTAACACGTGAGTTAATACTTCATTCTAGAACATTCAAGTGAAAGGAAGAATTAACAGAATGTTTGTTATTCTCCAGCGGTATTATTTTACTATGAAATCAAAAATAAAAAAATTATATTGATATTTTTTCTAAATTTCATTTGAGGAATTTGAAATTATTAGTTCAGAAGCAAGTTTAAATTATTATTACAAAAAGGTCGTCCATTTTGTATGTATTCAATAATATTTACATTGTATAATATTCAATCATTTCAAGTGAAGTGAAATGTTAAATAGCAAAGCCGCAAAAATTCAAAGGATTGAAATTGATACATAATCGAATGTACTATTGTTTTGTCAGTAAAAAAGTTCTATTTTCTTGAATATGTGTGGTAGTTCCCCTTCCTTTAAAATAAATTATTTTAAATAATTTAACTGCACGCTTAAACTATTATTTAGATTTATATTACTGTATAGCATCAAGCCTCTTCCAGATTTAAATGTGCACACTACGAAAAGAAGAAAACGCTATTAAAGATATGTATTTAAAAAGGCAAATATGCTAATTTATGAAAGGATATGTTCACCAGTTATTGCCCACACATTGCTTAGTAAAGAAGGTGTTACGAGTTTTACAGTATATTCATTTTTGTTCGTCGTGCATACATTACTATATATATAAGTCATGAACTGCTTAGTATAAAGAGTTATGGTTCCCGTCTACCAGTTATTTTTAATTCATAAATGTAAGTGCTACATACACTGGCGAAAACAATTAAATAGAGTAACGGTTTCTTAAAAATAATAATGATAAGATATCAGATGATAGCTAAACTCTTCGTGGACACCTCTGTCATGCAGAAACCTGTGACGTCGTAAGACAGTGGCACTGTGATCCCGTTTGTGTAAAGATACCTCCCGTGCTCATTGAAGCTTGAAGCGTAAATACATTTTAAAATATCATAGCTTGTCCCAATCCATGTTTTTTTAATTTCTTTGTTTATCCATCGTTAATATGGACTTTCTTCATCATCTAGACGATACCACAAAATTATGGATAGATGAAATATTCGAGGCAGGCCAATCACAAGCTACCTGCTGCAATGACCTCCGGGTTTCGAGAAATGTGGTGCCCACTCTGTAGAAACAGTTCACAGCGACTGAGTCAGTAGTCCGCCAACCTCTTCAAGACCACAAAAGATCGAAAACGCCGACTCAAGACCGGTATTTGAGATTTTTACCCCAAAAGGATAGGTTCTGTGAGAGTTACACAACTGTCTCGCAACCTGTATAATGCCACAGGAATATTCATTTTGTGGAGAACGGTCGCCCAGAGACTTAATGCAGGTGGCCTGTATGCCAGGCGTCCTATAGTTTGCATCCCTTTGACTGTGAACCACAAAAGGGACCGTCTGACATGGTGCCGAGAACACCTGTTTTGAACAGAGAATAATTGGGGGCGGATTCTCTTCAGTGATAAGTCGCTATTCTGCCTCGACGGTGACTTGAGACGTGTTTTCATCTGGAGGAGTCGATATCGACCCTCTAACATTGTCAAAAATGATCACTATGATCTAGGTAGTCTGATGGTCTGAACAGTCATAATGGGAGACGGGCGCACCAACCTTCACGTGTTCTACAGAGGTACTCTTACAGGTCAGGAGGATAGGGACGAGATTTTGCACCTTATGTCAGACGTTTCCCACAAAGCATATGGACAAAATTCATCTCTTTGGACGAAAGTGCACACCCACACAGGACTCAGTTGGTAGACAAATGCCTTCAATTGGAGGATGTTCAGTGACTGGAGTGGTCTGCGATGACCCCTGACCTTTATACCGCTGGACACGTATGGGATGTCTTGGGGGACTCAATTGCAGCTCGAAAATCTGCTCTAAGGACCATCGATTAGCTCAGGATGACCTTTGTGCAATAGTGGGTGCGTTTGCTACAGGGGTTGATAAGCCCTGTGAAACAGTAGGCAACACCGATACAAGAGTTGTGTAGCTTTTTAAGGAGATCATACACCCTATTTAACATGTTTTCCCTGACTGAAGTGGTGTCGGTCAGCTACTGTTCTGGACAAATGGCCAGTTTCTTTATTTAGAGAAAAGATTGGGCCCCTTTTTGTTTTTCAATATATTGGTCGTATATCGGGTGATATTTTAGCCAGTTTGGTTTTATTTGTTTTGTTAGTTTTATTTTTATTACAAAAAACCATTCGTCCCTTTAATTGTTTTCCCCAGTGTCCTTTAGATCGTCGTGTTTACTTGAAAGTAGCGCAGTGGATCCTAAACAGCAGAAAGTAATGAAAGCTTCTGTGTAATCATATTTTGTTTCATGTTTATGTTTATTTTATTGATTAGTTTGAGGTTCCCCTAGATTAAAGAACTGTGAAAATGTGCCAGTACCTTACCTATTATTATTGTTATATTGCTTCTCCACTTTTTTTCTTTTAAAGCTTGGATGTTCCTTTTCTCCCCCTCCTCCCATTTACGATATATGAATGTCTGTTGTATATATATGTGTATGTGTATGTGGTATTTATGTATCTATACACACGTAGAGAATTTTATAAAAATTACTTTATTTTTTTAGAACAGACACCTACTATCGTTCGATTCCACGTGACAGTGCTCAGCATAGATTCTATAGATGAAGGTTCTATGGTAAGATTAATAGGATTCAATATATATAATTATTTTATTATGGTTCACTTTTTGTTTTTGAAGAAAAAATTCTTTCAGGGAAAGAACCACTTTTAGCCTTGTAAAAAAAATAAAAACAGGAATAATATTAACTACTGGGGGGAAAACACTTCCTTCAATGGGTCACTTTTAGCAACATAAGAAAGAAACAAGAATGTGGATAATAGATTATTTATATTTTTTTATTTAAGATACTTTGCTATTGAACTATTAGTAAGTATAATAAAACAATTATAAATAAAACATATTCATTAAAAGAAATTTTCATTAAATTATTTAAAATTTTATAACTAGAATAAAGTTGGATGACTTTTTTAAAAAAGAAGGAAAAACTTTTGAGGCAATTTCTTAATTTTCCGTTTTTTAATAAATTATCCATGTGTTGTGTAATATGTAGAATGGTTAGTTTATAAATTTAAAACTACTCAAAATAAAAAAAAAATTTTAAATATGAATAATTAAAAATACTAACACGAATTTGTTACTTTCATTTATTTGTTTCTTGATCGTAACGAAATTCTAATAACGAACGCGATGTTTTCAAGGTTGAAATATGAACATTTTGCACGATATTCATGCAAATATTACAGCCATAGTAGTTTCTAATCTTTCCAGGTTCATTCGTTGTAAATGCTACTTCAGTACTATTTCCAACTTTTATTAAAGGGTTCTGTTTTTTCGCACCTAATTTTTAACATATAATACAGTAATAATTTATGTAAACCAGAACTTATTTTTATAGAGTTTATATCATGATACAATACATATTTACATGTACAATGACCACAGTGGTTATTTTACAAAAGAGGTTATTTACATTTTATTTTCAATACAATTAAACAATATGTACACTGGCTATAATAATAACTAATCAGACATTTTTTTTAAAAAAATGTTATTATTTTAGTTTAACTTTTTCAATACGATGCAAAGATCGGCAGCTCGTACAAATTTTTCAAAAGAGTATTTAAAACATTTTTTCCAACGCAATTTTGAAATATATATTACCAACACATTTTCACCATAAAATAAAAACTCATAAAATACGAAGCAATAATAATTCAATACTAAACGGCAGTGATATAAAACCATAATAATCATTTACATAAAAAAAGCTATAAAAGCAGTGAAATTACCCCTCCCCCCCAAAAAAGAGGAAAATATTTGTATTTGTTTGCATGAGAAAAATATAATAAAACTAAATAAATAGTATGTAATAAAATAAAGCAATAAAAATCGTTTGGATAAAAAAAATATGATTACAAATAAGTTTTTAACTCTGGCCAGTAAAAACATTAGCAGCATTTCAGTAATTCATTGGTACGACTCAATTCTTATTCCCCATGACAGAATCAGAAAAAAAATCTTTTCAAAAGCTTTATAACTAATCACGATAAAGAACTATACATACATCATTTTTATACATTATCTATAGCACAAAAATAAATATATATGTCGATATTTCGAGATGAGAAAAAATGAAATGATATTAAAATAATACAAACACAAACACACTAATAGTATACTAATAATTTTAAACAAAGATCGGTAGTTACTCTAGAGATTCAAATTTAAATATTTTTGACCAACTATTATTTTAAGTCAAAATGTTTCTAAAGTTCATTAAAGAGTTAATATGCTGAATCCAAAAAAATTTGAAAGGATATATTTTGATTCTTGCTTATGTGCCACAGTTCCCAACTTCTGTTTCTAAAGTACAATAACTTGAAACGGGACAAAGTTTGTCTATTTTGAGTAAAGCAAACGTGAAATTTTACAGCACAAGCTAAATGAAATCTGAAAAATAAAAACGAACGTCGTTGCATGAAAATCGTCAAACGAACATGGTATATTTAAATTTGGTATACATAAAACTGAATGCTTTCGTAAAACTGGATAGTTTATGCATAGTTTTATGGTAATTTTTACATAAACCCTTAGTAACTCTTAGAAACACAGCGAAGAGCAATTTAAAATGTAAATGCGTAAAAATGAAAATTCGTTTAAACATTTTGAATCTTGTGGAATAATTTGAATTTTGTTAACAATGCACTGGTCTAAGCTGGTTCTTAATTTATGGAAATTAATAAGTAAAATATTTTGAGCTGAACCAAATTATTTGGCTGCTAAAATGGCGCATTGATATTTATATTATCTTGCACAATTTCCAGAGCGAAAGTAAAAGTAGATAAATTAAGAGAAGCTCTTAACAGCAGATTATTATTAGATTCCAGAGTTCATTATCTCTTTCTCTCTGTTTCTGGTGTTAAAACTCAAGAAAAGGAATTACATGATATTTAGTTACATCCCTCGCAAAATTGTGTTCCTTCGAAAGATTTCGAATTCTCTATTTGCACGTAACTTCTTTCCAGACAAAAGATCACAGAAGGAAATTCTCACCCGACACGTTGGCAGAGTATGCAATTAGTTCACGAAGAAATTTTGAAACCAAGAACAGAATTTTCTAGAGCGAAATTATAATCTTATGAATGTACAGTCGAAGGTTAATTATTTAACTAATTTTGGAATTTCTCCATTTTGTGTTGTTTATATTTCATTAAATTTTTCATTTAATGCAGGGGTTCTGAAGCTTTACCCTCCCCATTCCACTTTGTCATAACTTTTTGCATCACGTCATAACCTTCTACCCAACCATAATAAAACCGTGTAATGTATTTTTAAAAAACAAAGATTGTATTTTGGGAATTTATTCTTCTTGTTTTGATTACTACGCATAGATATGAGGTTTATAAAGATTTCACAAATCCAGTATAATAACTTGGACAATGAAATTTTGTAACATGTTTTAGAATACCATACAAATGTTGAATATAAATTGCTTCGACACCTTTTTAATTCCCTTCGTTTTTAGGATTGCGAAAGTATTCGACCAGTTGATCTTAAACTTCAACATACATACCTTCAGTGTATATAAAAAAATTTAGGAGCATACGCAAATAATCTTAAAAGCAAGAAATTCATTTTTTAAAGAACAACTTCTTAAAAGAACCTTCACTGTGCAAAACAAAACTCTAAACACTTTACAGGAAAATGTAGTGAACAAACGAGCTACATCGAGAAGTTCATTTACGTGTAAATGTTACTGTGAAATCGAATATCTTGCTTTCTAAGTTCTAAAAAGAGGTTATTTTACTATTACCTCAATGCCAAATAGTACTGGTGGAACGAATGGTATACTATAAGTACGATAATGATATAATAAAAAAGGAGATATATATATATTGGAGTAGAACTATATGTTTATTGCTCAAGACAGTAGCTACATAGCTATAGTTTCGCCCAAGTAAATTGTTTTCATCTCACCCAAAGACATCTGAGACAACACTTATGAAATTTTACTTGCTTTTGAACTGAAACAATGTACATTTATATATGATAGGGAAGCAAGCTTAAATATACGTAAAAATAAATAAATGGAAAAAAACGGGGTTAATATGCGTAAACTAAGATTCAAATAATGATCGTCCACTATAAACGATCAACGAACAACAACTGCACCTAGTATTTGTTGCAAAATATTTAAATAAAAATGTTATGTTACAGTACAAATATAATATTATCAAACTCTACAAAACCTGAAGTATTCTCTACTTTTGAATTATTTGTAAAAAAAATCATTTCGCTAAAAGAACTCTGCTTCTTCGAATTATCCATTCATAGAAGGACTCAATGCTCAGAATAAATTTAATATTTAAAAAATGAATCTAAAAGAGCCTACTTTTATAAGGATTGTTGTAGAATTACAGTATACATTCCTTAATATATCCGAAAATTTTTAGTGGATGCATAATTCATATTTCTCTTTCAGTTATAAGTTACGCATTTTGTACATGTCATATAATATCAAAATATCTTTTCAAAATATTTAATAAATATGTGTAATTGACAAATATATTTAAAACTCTTATTTTCTCTGAATATTTATTGAATTATCTTAAATAAATTACAAATAATTAAAATTACGCTAGCTTTTTTAATATGGAAAACAATGTAAATTGTTTAAAACCTGTTTTTACTGAAATGGAACAAAAATCATAAAATTAGTCAACGGTATAGTATTACAACCGAATTTTTTTAACAGACCATTGAGTTTAATTAGTGGAGCCTGGATAAAGTGTAAACTTTGAAGTGCATAAATTTCCTTATTGGATATTTACAACTTGAGTCTCATATATAATATAAACTATATCTGTAAATGAAAAGCCATCAACACCAGATCGCAGAAAAAGAAGGAAAAAAAACACTAGATATATAAAGCATTTTGTATCTTTTCTTGTTCAACAACTTTTTTATTTGTAATTAATTCAATATTATATTAAAAAAAAGGTAAACATTTTGACAATTTTTATCATTTTCATAATTAATTTTGTGCATGATTGCATATGAAAAAATTCAAATAAGTGGATCCTCCAGTTAGAAGGTTATCTACTTAGAGAAATTCGACTGCGTATATTTTACTTCCTAATTCTTTCAAGTTTCCTTTTTTTCCTTCATTTTTTTAAGTACCCAAAAGCTGGAAAAATTTATCTGTGATAATTTTCAAATAAAAGCTGATGAATTATAATACAAATTTAAAGAGGATATTAATGTAGATCACGGATTACACATCGCTAGAGTCGGCTCTTGTCGAAAGACATCCTACATTTCTACTCATTTTCAATAAGCATGAAATAAAGTAACAGCTTAGTAGACTCCAGATGTTTCATTATCTTTCTTTTCTTTGCTAATATACAGTCTGTAACACCTATCAATAAATCTCCAAAAAATATGAACTCCAATTGTTCGATTTCGGATTTTGCACAAGTCAACTTTAGTAAAGTGTTCTCCAATACTCCCCATGATAATATTTATTCGTTTATCAAGACAGCGGAACCAGAGCTCTTTTTGTAATGGAACAATCGAACTATATAATAATAAAGATTTTAAATTGTTTTTATTAAAGTAAAACAAAAAATAAAACAATTTTAAATATTACTAAAATTTAAAAATTCAAAGATTTTACTTAAAAAGATTATATCTTAAAAAGGAAACCATAGACATTCACTTGATGTTGTTGTTGTTGTTGGGCAGACGTACGTGGCCGATATCTTCATGTCCCAGAGTTGGAAGGACGGCCGACTGCAACTGCCGGAGAACATGACCTCGAAGTACCGCCTCCTACCTATCAGTTGGCTCAAGAAGATGTGGAGGCCGGACTCCTTCTTCAAGAACGCCAAGAGGGTCACTTTCCAGGAGATGACCATCCCCAACCACTACATTTGGCTGTACAGCGACAAAACCATCCTGTATATGGTCAAGTAGGTACACTCTTCGTTTATGTCTTAATGGTAATAAAGATGACCACCCAAAAAATTATTGCTTTTCTCTTGTTTTTATTGAATTAATTTTTTACACGATTTTATTGTCGTCTATCGCTTGTATTTCTTCTAGCAAGCCCGCGTACATTTATCGACGTGTAGACAAAAATAATACGAACTGAAATGAACTGCATCTTTTAGGGGTTTTTTTATATCAGATCACTACCAAAATTAATTGGAAAGAAAAGATAACAAGGGCAAAAAAAAAATGAGTCAAAACCACTTGTATCAGACGTTGCAAATCAGTTATTTAGACACTGACACAGTCAGTGACATGATTTAAGGTTAGACTTTGATTTAACGGTAGTTGGGAGTACACCCTATTTTCTCCTTCTCCGATTATATTTAGTTGTCATATGTGTGGTTCTTTCTTATATAAATGTTTAATATTATTTTTCTTAAATGCAGAAAGTTTTTTTAATTAAAGGAAACGTTTAGCTCTTAACTCTATCGCATTATTTAGCAACGCGAATGCTATTGACAACGGAAACCGTAATTTTGAAATATAATAAAGTGACGAGAATGACACTCGAGCTACTCCCCTCCCTCCTTCACACTACGCCAACAAGTGGATTTTAAGCCACGACAGGTTTAATGTGCATTATCCCCTCTACTTGGAGGTTTTTCAGTGACACGAGAGCTC
This sequence comes from Trichonephila clavata, assembly GCA_019973975.1. Taxonomy (NCBI): domain Eukaryota; kingdom Metazoa; phylum Arthropoda; class Arachnida; order Araneae; family Nephilidae; genus Trichonephila; species Trichonephila clavata. The sequence continues at coordinate 26,609 of BMAO01018133.1, read as the reverse complement.
TCACTCATGATATGCCGACCACGAGTTCGCGAATATGACTACTAGAAGTTACCTCGGTCATGCTAATTTCACCAAAAATTAAGGTATATATCTCAAACTCAAGAACAGTATACTGGACAGAAAAATGGCTTTATTAACGATTATGTTAATATATTTTTATAATATATACTATATTACACTATTTCATGTTTCTATCTATAACCTATTTCTCAAATAGATTCTATATGTCATCTCTATAATATACACTATATCTTAACATCAAATAGATCTATTGTATTTCTAAATTATGATTATATGGTTTCAAATACATATGCGAGGTGTGACACAAAAAAAAACGAGACTGGTCCAATAAATCATTATACTTTCTGAACAAGTTCTCCTTGTCATTGTCACCATCACATACATCTGTATTCGGTGCTGCCATCGCTGAAAACAGTTCTGGAACGAAGTCTTTGGAAGGCCCTTCAGGAGATTCTCCGTTTTTGTCAGAACCTCTTCAACTGAGGTAAAATCGGCTCCCTTTAAGAAAAATTTAACTGTGAGAAATAAAAAAGTGGCATGGAGCCAAATCAAGTGAATAAGGACTATGCCCCATCTCTGTAATATTTTTGCTGGTCAGAAACTGCAAGACAGATAGGCCGTGTGAATGGGTGCATTGTTCTGGTGCAACAGCCCTCCATTACTCCACAACTGTGGGCTTTTTGTTCTTAAATTTATCACGAAGTCCTCTTAGTCTATGCAGTAGTGTTGATTAACAGTCTAGAAATCATTCAATCATTACAATTCCATAAATGTCGAAGAAGACAGTTAACATTGCCTTGAATTTTGAGCCTCGCACGTTCATCATCTTCCACACTGTCCCTACATCTTGAAAACCGCTTGTGACATTCAAACACGCGTGTACGGGACAAAGTTTCATCTCCATAAGCCTCGGTGAACATTTAAAGTGTTTCAGTGGCTGATTTCTTGATGGTGAAAATTGATGAATTGACAAGAAACTTGATGGTGTCGCCGCTGTTCTGTTTTTACATTAGACATTTTTCTGGCAGAATACAGTTGCACGTGTTCGCTCAATGATGCATTATTCTCAACTGGTGTGATCAGTTAAGTTGAAACTGGCCACATGGATATAGGAGGTGTGTGAGATGACGTCACCAAAACAGTTGTTGCCAACTGCGCTTTTTTCAAGCTACACATTTAGTCTCGTTTTTTTTTTGTCATACTTTGTATTAAACACATTTTAATCATTCCTTCACGAAAAAGGATGTATTTGATTGTATGCTGTCATTCACATCTACCTACAGTTTAGCGAAAGATCTCTCTTGACACATCTCATAATTCTGAAATAATTTCTTACAATTATTTGTTATAAATCATCAAATTAGTTGAACACTTAGTTATAAGATATATAAGGTGCCCACTAAAGTGCTGCCACCAGCTGTAACTGGATAATGGTGATACTTATTACCAAAATATGGAAGTCTAGTTATAATGTTCTACAGCGTGAAATCGATTATAGCGACACTTGGCAGCAAATCCATCTCTTCTATCTCAAAAACGGTAAGGATACGGGGGGGGGGGGATTTACAACAAATTTGTGGAGTTTTCTCGATTTAAAGTGAAAACATACCTTTTGCTTAATAAAGTTTAGAACAAAGGATATAAATTATCAATATTTCAGTATGTTCTACTTCTATTATAACTCACATCTAATCTCTTTTAGTATATGTGACTACATTATATTGAAATATAAAATAAACATAAAAGCGTCATTTATCCTCCACATCAGCAATTAAAAACAACATTTTCACTGTTCCATGCAATCGAAAAAATCCCAATTGAGATCATTTCGCCATCACTTATTGTCTTTAACTTTTTAAATAGAATTAATGTTTTTTAAATAAATTTGTGTTACGATTTTTATTTAACGATATACTTTTTTGGAATAACGTTAATTGTCTCATTTGAATAGTCTTAGAGAAAAGTGGAGTCGATGCAACGAATTTAAATGCATTCTACATGAAAAATGTTGAAAGAGAGTTCAATAAATCCTGCGATTTACAATGAATTTGGTATGTTTATTTAAATACGATGCAATAAGCTTTCGTCCCAGGAGCTTCGGGCGTGTGATAAGAAATTTTAATCCGAGACAGTTGTGGAGAAAGACTGAAATATATTATTCCAATTAAAATTAACTTTTGTAAAGGCGATGTCTTCAGAGGCCCCACAACTAATCCCAAAGCTTCTTCATTTGTAAGCCAAACATTTCCGTCGAATAATTTGTGTAAGAGGACTGTTCTTGTTCTTTTATTAGTCTTATTTGTCTCGTAAATACAATATAAGGCAAATAAAGATATTAAATTATTGATTAAGACGAAGGTTTTATGTGATTGCGCACTTTTCGTTGCGTAAAGTATTGATATTAAATAATTTAGAAGTTTTAATTAAATTCATGCAGAAGTAAAATGAAAACATACATAAAGGGTTGTTTTACTTTGTTTTGCAGGATTCAATATTTATGTAAATTTGAAATAAAGAAACTAAAAATGCTTTTAAAAGAGTTCTAGACACCGCATATTATTCTAATTAATAGATTTTTTTAATAAAGATTTAAGTCACTTAAAACTATTTCTGTATCTTAATGAATAGATCCTTCGAGGATTAAAAAGTAATCAGTTTCTCTACACTTATCAAAAATTTCTTTTATATAAAAAGTTTTATTTGAACAAATAATAAGTTTTGATTTTCATTTTATATTCTTATATTGATAAGATTATATTGATAAGGATTAAGATTTATTTCTTCATATATTAAATACTCGTATTTGTTGTTGTTTTGTGACTTCAAGTTATCTTTCTGTAGTGTTTTGCCTTTTTGCTCGGACTGCCAGGTTGCGGGCTCGACCCCGACTGAAGTCGGTAGATTTTCTGAAGGGGAAAATCGTAGGCGCGTACGTCATATTATTATGTAGCAAGTAAAAGATCTCTTGAATAAAATCTGGCTCTCATAATCTCGGCAAAATTAAATGACGGCAATATTTAACATCCAACGAGAGCTTAAATTAAAAATTAATTCAAGGGTTCAAATTTAATAGCGAGGTCGCCACTAGAAGGTGCCACCATGTCATGGCTCTCACATTTGGGGACTTGTCGTGTCTGCAAAGGCTAAGTTGGTAAAATGAAGCTCCATTGGGGAAAAAAAGAAACCTTGCTGTTATATTTTCCTTTTTTGCTCGGTCTGAAAACATTGGACAGTAAAATTCATTACAGATATACTGGGTAAATACTCATTAAAGAGCATATTGTTAGGAGAAAAGGGCGCCCTTAATAACTGTCGTAATCCTCAAGCACACAGAAAAAGGGAATCAATATTAATGATTCCAGGGGAACTAAATCATGAAAATGTAATAGATGGGTTAATTAAATTTATTGCCAGAATTCATTTTTAAAGGGATATTTCTCTGTTATAAAAGTTTCATTTTTTCCCCATTTGATTCACACGAGTATTTTTTTTTTTGGTCAATGTTCCCAAACGTTTTTCCAACATTCAATAACGAAAATGAGATTATGAGAAATTTGGATGATTCAGTACATATACGTCAAATCGTAACATTTAAAAAGATTTTAGATGGCTTTTTATGAAAACCTCTGAGAAAGAAAGACAGAAATTTTACGCTTTCTAACATCTAATCATCGATCCACCTGTCATACGCTGATCAAAACGAAAGAACATTGCTAGAAGACTGTTCCCCTTTTTTCAAATTTGTACCAGATATTTAAAAATAGATTTTGTTTTATTTGAAAAAAATCTAACGTAAATTCCTCCTTTAACATTCTCTTGTTTTTTATTTTTTGAGTATATTTATAGAAACTATAATTTTCAAAAACATTATATGGAACATCTGCGTAACTTATTCTTCAAAATTTAATGTTTTTCGCTAAGCCTTATTCATTAAATTTGTAAGCATCATCCATTCACTCTTTTTCTTTCCGTTTGCAAAGGCTATTAAAAGTTTCTTAAAATTTTTACGTTTCGTTTCTTTTTTGTTGCAAAATTTGTTTGAATTTGAATGTAATGAAAATTTTTACCCCAAAGTCGAAAAATTGATACTGTATTTAAAGTCGAAGTTTAATGTTTAAATGAAGTTAAAAATTTATAAATGAGTGAGATGAGAGAATATTAACGTCGCACTGATTAGCAACACGAGGGCTTTTGGCGACGGTCCGCGTAATTTTGAACCATGGTCAAGTGACGCGGACGACACCTGAGCTGGCACCCCCCTCTCCCAACTACCACACCACACCAACGGGAGGACGTTTGAGCTCTCGACAGATTTAACGTGCATCGCGCCCCTACACGGCGGGTCTTTAGTGGTACTAGGATCGAACCCATGACACGCTAGCCATGATCTGATGCCTAGACCACTCGGCCACCGCAGCCAAAAATAAAAAAAAATTATAAATAAAATAATCGAGAAACATACTTTGATTTTCCTAAGCATTTTAGTGTTTTCAAGTTAAAATCATGCAAGTTGTTGTTTTTTTCGTAAATGAAACACATAATTCAGATAAACTTTAAAAAATCAATCAATCGAAGTTAGAGCTTTTTTAATTGTGATTATCTTCTGAAAAAGCCTAAATAATCTAAATATATAAATTTTAAATCTCGTTTTTATACCAAATCTAATTCAAATGAAATACTTTTCCGTTTCTCGTGTTTAATTTTGCTATATTATGAGCCTCGTTTAATTGAGAACTGCCTTCTTACCAATGGATGTAGATGATAAATACTTCTGATAGTGTCGGCTCTAATGAACTTAACTTATAGTCTTACTAAATTCACAGAAACAGGTAAATGGACAAAAATGTTGCTTGAATGATGGAATAAAACCTCAATTAGAAATTTATTAGCATCGCTAATATTTACTCCAGTTTTAGATTTTAAGTAACATCATGAGCATAATTTTTAATATTTTCTGTGGATTATTGCATGGAATTGGTAATTTAACCACTTCGCTGGGAAGACGTGGCACTCACGTCGTAATGCTTTTGTCACAGAATCGCCCACGACGTTGTGTGTACGTTACCATGTGATTGTTACAGAAACAGAAACGACCGTTACTGACACGCGTCAGTAATTCTTTGGTAGCACAAGTGGTTACGAGTTTTACAACATGAAGCATCAAAATATTAAAAAAATTATATGTAATTTACTTTTCCCCTTAAATGCCTAAAAGAAATCTTATGTCTCTCTCTCTCTCTCTCTCTCTCTCTATAATAATATATTCCTTTTTATTCATTTATTATTTTTTATATTTAATTTTTGGAAAAGTAATTGTTCGCATTTTCAAAGCTCAAGTGCCTCCCTCGGGGGAGGCAAAGAGGCCGTCAAAGTTACATTGTGGCACTCGGTATCCACAATGACGCATTAAAAAGTGATATCAACTCTCGGAGAATGTACTAGGTCTGCAATGGTAATTACCAAACCTACACCCCATTTGAAAGAGAATTATCGTCGAATGCTTACAGACTCATTTAACACTTGCCGAGCCATTTCCCGCCCTTCAATAACGCAGAAATATTTTAGCAGAATTTTGCTGAATTAGAAATTTAATTTAATTTTAAAGTAAGATATCAGTTTTATGAAAAGTGAGATGGAATTTTTTCCGTAATTTCTGAAAAAAAAAGCTTTATTAATTAATATAATTAATTCATTCATCAACATTTTCTGGGAAGTTGACAATGATATTCCTCTTATTTAGATGCAATGAGTAGCGCATTGAGTTATAAGTGTTATTTTTCGACGCATGACCCTATTTATGTAAAGAGATGCTTGAAATGACCATCCTGTGCATCAAAACGTGTTAGCACGTACAACAGATGGAGTCTTCGTGTCATTAAGGGTTGCATAAGTTATGGAGTCCAATATGTCGTGATGGAGCATCAATTGGAACGATTAATCTATAATCTCTCAAACTGTTGTCAGCATTCTGGTAGATTGTGGATGTAGTAAAATGCAATATCTCTATATAGGAGCTAAGAGGATGTAAGGAAGTAAATATCAATCTACAAAATATAACACATTATTATTTTAGAAATAGAATAAAATAACGTTTCGCTCTCCATGTGTGTATTGGTTTCGTAGTAATTGGAACAATGGAAACAAGTACTTCAGTTTAAGTGGTTTATTTAAGAGGTATCATTAATATCTTTCCATTCATTATCGGCCTAGTGAAACCTTAAAAGACTGCCAATAATATTTATTCCCTTAACCAGTTTAATCTTTACCCGAGATAGCTGAGGATATATGCTACATTTCACTTAATGAGAAATATTAAATAAACTTGTAATTGGTATCAATCCTTGCTACAATTGTAGTATCCATAATTGTATAATATTTACATCGCAGTTCCCGTTGATTGAAGAAATTAATTTGCATTTTTCTGTTTGAAAATTTTCGAATTCTTTAGAAATAGAGGGAAAATATATACCTTTTAGACGTCCGTATTCTGTAACTCCTAAGATGATTTATTTAGTTCATTTTGTACGAAAGATAAAACTCATATTTTAAAAAAGGAGGATAGTGCTTTTCAAAAAACTCACAAATAAAAGATTCATATTGCATTATTCACATATTACGTAAAAACAGAAATTTCAGCCATTTTCCTAAGAAAACATAGCTTTTCTCATAAAACAAAAATGGAAAATGTGACTTTAAAAGCAAGTATTTCATTGTATATAGTATTAGATGTACGATAGCAATATTTTCAATATTACCTTTTACATTCAGAAACAGTAAGAGAAAAGAAAAGTATACTTTATTATTATGCTGAAGACATATGTATATTTGCTTACCCAATTGGTAAGGAAATATACATTTTAAATCGCATACTTTTATTTTCAAATGTAGAATATATATGTAAATTCAAGTACACGAATATTTTTAGAAAAGTAGCATTTTTTATAAAAATATTTAATGTATATTAATGCCTGCATTCCAAAACTATTTAAATCACCTAAAATTTAAGAAAGAAGCAATGTTGACAACAAATGTGAAAGAGTAAAATTGTTTAGATGAGTTTTTTAAATTGTCTTGGTTGATGCGTATGAACTTAAATGCTCCTTTCTTTCAGGCTGACTCTGGAGTTATCCTGTGCCATGAAATTCGAAGCCTATCCTCATGACACGCAGACATGTTCTTTGAAAATGGAGAGCCGTGAGTAGCAACAAATGTCATTCGCTTACACATTTCCTTATCAGTGTTATAAACGATATAGAACAATTTAGAAATTTAAGGAGTTTGCAGAAAAAAAAGTTACATTAATATTTTAAAATCTTTTTCTCTCTCGTCTATTATAAAACACAAAAAAATCCTCTGCCAAATTAACATACGCATATAAGTCAACGAGATACCTACATTTAACTGCAGTATCAATTGAAATACGAATATGAAAGGATACAAATATATACACTACTGTTTGTAAAAAAATGCAACACCATGAAGGAAACATCAGAATTAAATTAACTTAGCAGCAAATATCAATTATAGGATGTTACGTAAAATAGTAAAGTTTCAGAGCCACTACGCATGCGTGGAGTGCGCAGCGCCCTCTGAACTCATGCTGAAAGAGTACAAATAGAGGGCTGTAGAATTGGAAATAGTTAATGATTATTTGTTAGAGGCAAACGTTTAGTGAGACCTAAGTATGCCTCAACGCTGAAATAAGGAGAAATTCCTAGAACTTACGATGTTTCAACGGGGAAGGATTATCGACCTTCCAGAAGGAGGATTTTCCTATCACGCCATAGTAGCTCGTGTGCAGCGGAACAGTTCCACAGTGATGCGAGTTTGGAAGCAGTGGACCGACGAGCACCGAACAACTCGAAAAACTGACGGCCGAAGGTGACGTCAGTGCGCGATGATCGACACTTACTCCGTATGGCGGTGAATGACCGTACAGCTTCCTCCAGGTAGTTGCCAGCACGTTGGTCTACTGCTTTAGGTGTACTAATATTGACTTCGTCAATCCGTTGACGTCTACTGCACCGTGGATTGCGTGCAAGGGTGCCTTTATACAGGATCCCCCCTCACGGCAAACCATTGACGGCTGCATCTGCAATGGGCTCATGGCAAACTGATTGACACCAAGTTGTCTTTTCAAATTAATCACGCTTCAATTTGTGGGACCATGATGGCCGCATTCGTGTTAGATGCCATGCCGGTAAACGCTGCCTTCCAGAGTGAGTTATCAAACGACATAGTGGCCTAAGACTTAGAGTTACGGTTTGGGGTACGATTTCGTATCATGTACGATCCAATTTGCATCGAATAGAGGATAATCTCAACCGCAACAGGTACGTCCGTGAAGGGCTACAGACCGAAGTCGTTTTCTTCCTTCAAGGCATCCCTCGAGCTATCTTTCAGCAGGATAATGCACGCCCACACGAAGCAAAGACTGTTCGATACTTCTGTTGCGCCTGACACATGCAACTTCTTCCTTGGCCTGCTTATTCGCCGGATATGTTGCCTAATGAGCATGTGGGGGATTTGGTTGGTCGTAGTCTCTCTCGTGATCTGCGTGCTACAGCTTCAAAAGACGAACTTTTGATGCGCATACAAGCAATATGGAATTCTTTTCCCCAAGTAGACATTTAAAATATGTTTGACTCCATGCCACTTCGTATAGCAGCACTTATTGCAGCGCGTGGTGGCTACACCAAATACTGATTTTGGACACTTAATATTGTTTTTTTGCTTTTAAAATTTCGTCATTTATTTATACTAATACAAGTCGTTTGTGCATTAAATTTCATTTAATTCTAATGATTCCTTCAAGGTGTTGCAATTTTTACAAACAGCAGTTTGTAATTATTTTCTCATTTGAACTTGGATTCTTCATTCTGGATGTTTGCATCACGCGATTGTTTTCACGACTTATATCTAGGTCAAAAATGTATAAAGAGCGAAGAAAGATTATTCCGAATTAAAAATTTTAAAAAAATGAGATTCGATTAGCACTTAAAATAACAAAAATAAATTATCACGGTTTTTTTTTAAATAATATTCCCTTTGCTATCGTGCACTTCTATCTCTCAACTGCAATGTCATGAAGGAAACATCCAATCAGCATACAATTTTCTCCGTGCATAGGCGGCAATGGGATTGATTTTATTTGATTAATTTGCGTCCCATTTTAAAGCTGTAGAAGCGTTATTGGTGATGCTCATCGTGATTATGAACGCCTGTCAAGTGAAGAGGGCGAGATCTGAGCTAGCATCCCATGCTAGCGTGAGGACTTTGAGCCTCAACCATTTTAAAGTGATGACAGAGAAACTACAGAGATGCGTTGCGAGTTCTTAATCAGTGGATGTAGGAGGAAAAAATTAGCCAACTGCACCTACCTCATCATGCGAGGATAGGCATAATATGAATACGGCAGTAATACGCCGTTCTGCTGCATTATAAACCATATCACAACCAATACAATATGTTGCATACGGTATGTATGATTACAAATATGGTATGTTGCATACGGTATGTATGGTATCTGTTTCCACACGTATCATTCTACGTCGTTTACAGCACATTGCAATGTCTGAAGCGCCCACCTCTGCGATTACCTTTATTTTAAAATCCCAGACGCTTGCGTCTGCAAATGGTGAAGTGAAGGCACGAATATGAAGAACCGAATGACGCGGAATTTTCTTTACAGATGAATCTCGCTTCTACCTGTAACAATGGTAGGATTAGAATCTGGAGATTCCGTAGAGTAGGAAGTTTTAATTGAAGCCTTAAGAATCGCGCCATACTGGTCCGGCATCCGGTATTATGGTTTAATGAAGTACTCCATCCCATTCCAGCATATCTTTGCACACATTCCCTATACATACACTAACCAACGCTATAACTGTAAGGATTTGGAGCATGTTGTCATTTCTTCCTTAGCTTGCCTATGATCACTTTCCAGTGGGACAATGCACGACCCAGTGTGCCGCACTATGTTCACGACTTCTTCGCCCAATAGATTGTATTATTGCTCTGGCCTGGATAACTTATCACCTATCAAACATATATTGCTGTATAGCAACCCCCTCCCTGCTGCTAAATTTGATTTGAGGGAGCAGCTGTGGTTTTGTCAGTCATAGTCGTAACACTCGATACAGATTTTGTTTTTCTCCTCTCACAGAGAGAGAGAAGGCTGTGTTTTCAAACATTTCCCCTTTGTGCTGAGTATTATCTTTTTTTAAAAACTTGGCCTTTTTTTGATATATCTGGTTTCTCCTAGTGTTACATTTGGTATGGTCAGAAGAGTAAATGGAAATACTTTTTGAAACTATGTTTCTTACGAATGCTTTACATTTTTTTAGTAACCTAATATGATCATTTTAGAAAGATCTATTATTAGTAATTCATATAAATTGAAGCAACTATTAAAATAAATATTGGTAAAATATTGTTGTAGACTTTGCTATCAATTTTGAATACTTTCCTGTTGATTCCATTTGTATTTATTTTAAAAAATTTTACAGAATATAGTTTCTTTATAAAAATTCTATCCGCTTAAATATGTTACAATAAATGAAAGTATTTAAGGAAAGTTACCAAATTATTCGATGACACAAAGAAAAAAACATCTCTCATAAACAACGAAAATGTGAACTAGTTCATATCTTACTGTGCAAACAATTCGTTCAAAATTAACCATTTAATGAATGTTTTTGATTAAATAAAGTCATCGGTTTTCGGTAAACATTGATTAGAAATTTTAAAAATAAGATGAACTGATTAGTGATCTCTCTCTTTCTTTCAATCAATATTAGTTCACTGCCTGATGAACTAATAGGTTATAGAGGTCCAAACTTATACAGGGTGTTGCCAAATTGATCGACAAATTCAGGCTGATAATAACCAGCATGGAGACGATAAATAACCATAGAACATGGGGTCACATACCACGTTTACTCGGAGTAGTTTGCAAAGACAGCTATGAAGGGTATTTTGTATAGTGGAATGTATAGTTGTAGTGATGTATAGTTTTTATACTAGTTGACAAAACAGTTAAAACGAAAGTACTGAAGAAAGGAAGCAAATATTTATTGGGTTCGTTTCTTCTGTTGAACACACAGAGAGCACGTCCTTAATATAAATATACATTTCTATGTGTTGCATCTTTATTCACTTTCTTCGCATTTCAGTGTCCTACACCACCGATGACCTGATCTTCGACTGGGAGTCTCAAGTTCCGTTAGTAGTAGAACCCACAATTGAGCTGCCCCAGCATATTTTAGTGGATACCAAATTAGGAGACTGCATGCAAGAATACTCTACAGGTAAATTAATAAAAAAAAAAAATAATGTCTTTAAAATAAAAGTTCAATTAGATAACCAAAAATTCTTGTTTTCTTTCATTTTTGATCGTATAATTTTAATTTAATACGTCATTCATTTCTTTTATATTATGTTTTGTGATTTTTAACATATTTATGATTGTAAAAATAATTGAAGTTGGTAATCTTGAAACATATCAATTTTTCGCTTTTTTCTGAATAACTGCCGAATTAAAATAGGAAACAGCCAGTGGTTACATAGTGAATTCTTTTAATAAAATCCGTAAATGAATTATTCTTGTATAATCCGTTAATAGCAATTATGGGTGTTCAGATTAATAAATTTAATATTTTTCGTTGGTTATTTGCAAAGACAATATTTTTGACACAATCATTACCATTTTTAACAGTTATGTTTATGGTTTACAATAAACGTTCTTAATTACAAAAATTGTTTTTAATCTTACATAAAAGGAATTTGGTGGAAAAGATTTAAGTTTTAAAGATAACCTTTTGGTGCCAATGTTTTTTATTTATGATACCTTAATTTTTACCAGCATTTCGAAAGAAACCAATAATAAACTACCGTAAAATCCGGTGTATAATGCGCACCTCTTTTTTAGCGTAAATGTACGTAGGCCATTCTGTTATGTTTGAAGTCATTTATTGGAGCTATTACACCAAGATTTTTTAAAAATAGAATACTTCTAGAATTACAACCCTTTAAGTTCATTAGGTATATCGTTTCATTTAAATATACAGTGTTCCGATCTATCTAAAAGTCTAATTTGTTTTTATGCCCATATCTTTTTTTTATTTTTGAAGCTGACATTTTTATGCTCGGCGTATAACACTCACCCCTAAATTTCGATCTTATTTTTTGTGTTAAAAGTATACGTTATACGCCATATTTTACGGTAATTAAAACAGAAATTTTTGAGGGAATCTGACTTATTTTTATTTAATTCATAACGAAATTTAAACACATATGAACAAAATGATTCTAAAATTGCCCTCAGAGTCACGTAATCGAAAAATGAATTAACAAAATAGAAAAAGAATTACCTTTTTTTTAACGATTTTTACAATAATAGGAATTACACACACATCGTACTTTCAAAGTCATCTGCCGTTTTAATTCTAGCAATTTTGAACATTTTTATACATAGAAAAACAAATTTAATGTGCTTCGTATGTAAAGTATTACGTGAAAACTTTGCTTAAGTCATATATGGAGTTTCTTCTTATTAAAGTGAAATCTGCATAATTTTGAACTCCTTTCAACTTGAAATGAAAAAAAAAATACCTTTTTCAAAGCAATTTCTTTTTGCCACAGAATCACTTATAAGCTTTATACATTCATCTTATTTCTGACACCAAAAAATAGACTGTGTTAATATAGGCTTGCAGATAAAAGTTAAAGGGAAAAAATATGAAGTATAACAAAAACATTTTGTTTTACATTCTTAAAGCTCCAATTTATAAATAAGTTTTAAAACAACATACGAACAATCTCTATTCCAAATCTAGATATATTTTCCAGATGTGCAATTCACGCTTTATGTCCATGTTTTGTTATTTTGTGCTCTCTTATTTTTCCACTCTGAGTTATTTTTAAAAAATCTCCTCATTTGCAAACATTTTTCTTTAAGGGTAAAGAATTTTTAAAAAGCTTATTTTACATTGTTTGTGCTTTGCCTCAACACAAACAAAAAACTAGAGTCGTGATATAAAATGAAACTATACTGCAACAAAATTACAGTTTTAAAATGTGTACAAACAAGGTTTCCACTCTTTAATACTTCATTAAAATTTATAATTTATTTAAGTATAGAAAATAAGAAATAAGAGTTTTACTTAAGTAAAAAATTTAAATTGTTTCATACTTTCGAAAAATACTCTTTTTTGTGAAAGAGTTTTTGCTAGTTTGGAAAGAGAAATCTTCAACTATGCCAGTGCTCGAGTTTTTTTTATTTAAAAAAAAAAAACTGTGTGTCTGAGGACTTTATGGTTTTTATGTACTTTTTACAATATTTTAAACCATATATGATATTTTAGAATATTTGTTTTTTAAAATATTTTATTGTTTTATCGAAGCACCCCAAGAACCTAATGCATCTGGGAAATAATTATTTACTTTTTTTTGTTTTATTTTTATCCAATGGGGCTGCGGATTAGTATTTTTACCATTGCAGACCTAGTACATCCCCAGGAGCAGGTATCACTCTTTAATGCGGCGCCATATAGGCGGATACCAATCACCGCAGGTAATTTTGACGCCCAGTTTCCTCCACAGGGAGAGGTACCTGAGCTCTGACGATGCGAACCTGTGCTAGAATTTAGTTTTGCCGATAGCATCCAAGCCAAACAGACACTCTAGGGATCTTTTACATGCCGCATAATCATGCAACATGGCCGCCGTCGATTTTCTGCATCACAAAAATCCACCGACTTGGCCGGGGTCGAACCCACAGCTTTGGGTGCAGAAAGCCAGCGACAAACCAACCAAAAACTATATATTTTTAATTAAGATATAATAGTGACACGTTTTTGAAAAAATAAACTTTAGAGTTTGATTTGTTTTATTATGAGTGTAAGAAGTACAATCAATTTTCTGCGCAAGCAAAATATCTCCTTTTATTGCAATTCGTTGTCATTTATGAATTCACTATCTTGTATTCTTGACTCACTTAAACTGCTTGCATTACAAAAAAATAATAAACTGAAGTTACTATTTTTGTAAACTAGGCTATATAAGTCAAGCTATATATAATAGACTTTATTAATCAGAGGCATCTCTTCTTATATGTCTGAATCAGAGATTTCTTTTTTCAAAATGCAACTTTTTTTTTTTTTTTTTTTTTTTTTGTGCTTAGAAATTTTTGATGGATTAGACATTCATGGAACAGTTGGCTGAGATAAAAACTTTAATGACCTCCAAAAATATTTTGTTATCGAGCTTTTTCATCACTCCAAAGCCAAAATGAGACACATTTGCCACGGCAGTACTTGTAAAATACATAATGTATCTTAGCGCTTCGTCTGCTTTAATGTAAGAAAATTAATAAATAAATAAAAATAATAAAGCATAGAGCAATAGCAAAATGTCTAGCTAAATTGTGTTTGGAATTGCAGAAGGAATCAAATTTTTTGCATACTCTTTTGTCTAGAATATGTGAGTACAGATGTGTCACGTTTCGGCAATATTGGCTGTTAAGATATGAATGGAAAAATGAAACACAAATCAAATGAAAGGTCTTTGAGGAAAGTAGGACTGCTTCTAACACCTTTTCTTTCTGTCAATGGGAAGATCGAATTCTCGCATTTTGTAAAAGCTGTCACAGGAATTAAAACATTATCCCACGGTGTAGAAAGCTCATAGTTGTAGAAGGAAGAAATAAAATGTGATTAAAACATAGATTCTTTCACTCGAGAAGAGATAGTAACTCATATCCTGCTTATATCGCGTGTGCTTGGACTGAAAAATTCAGACTCGAGAAGTTGTTTATAAATACCGTTTAACGTCTGCCTACTCAACATTAGTACGTTTGAAAATTTCTCATTGTGCAATCTGTAAGCTGCTTATCCATTTTTGAGTTCTTTTCAATACATTGGATAAATATCTACAGCTCCAACTTCTGGAAACTTACTATACAGGGTGTTACCGAATTTGAACAACAAATTCAGAGGGATGATAGTAAGCAGCATGGGAATGGCATGTCACCACAATGAAGGGGCCACAAACGACGTATACGCAGTGAAAATTGCGATAACAGTAGCCATCGGGAGGACGATGAGCCAGACGAGGGGAGTGTTAAAAAAAGGGGGGACTTGGAGTACCGTGGTAGGGTTTAAGAAACCTGCATGTATTCAAATTTCCTACTCGTCAGGGGAGAATAAAAGAGGCGAGCAAGTTGTCCTAGATGAGAACTGCATAAAGCGCGGGTGTTTAACTGCATTTTTTGATTACGCTGAAGAGAACCACCTCCATGCTACAAATTCCAAGAGGAGGATTGAACGGAATGGAATGTTGTTTGGTCTCCATGCTCTCCAGGACTCAATTCCTTGGATTTCTTCTGGGGCCACCTGAAAACGCTTGTGTATGAGACGCCGGTGGCTACAGTGGAGAAAATCAATGCATATATCTTCGTTGCTTCAACTGACGTCCCCAGCACACTGGATTTATTCCAACGCATCCCACAATCCTTCGTCCGTTGGTATTAGCGGTGCTATGAACTACGTTATCGAAATTTCGAACAATTTTCGGGAAAATCACGTGTCGTTGCATTTCTGACGTCGAGCTGCGATGCATTGGCCGTATTATAAGCATGTCTTATTTCTAATAAATGTATTTCTTGCCTCTTCTTGCGTCTTTTTATTCCATTTGACTTCCTACTCTTCATAACCGTTTTTGCAAATTACTCAGACTAAACGTGGTTTGCAACCCAGTGGCTTAGGGTAATTTGTCATCCCCATGCTGTCTGCTATCACCCCTCAGAATTCGTTGGTCGAATTCGGCATCCTGTAGAAAATTGATCTGGAAACGAAGTTTTTAAGTCACTGCTGGATGGTTTCAATTGTTATTGAGATCATCTTCTGTCACTCAATGCAGTAATTCCCAGGCCATATCTTAAGGTTAAAGAATGTATATTTTGATCTTCTCTGCCATTTGAACATATATTATTCGAACTTTCATAGAAATATTCTATTGGATATTTCAAAAACACTTCAGAAATTGTTTTTTTTTTTAAATCTAAAAAAAATCCATGACATAAATCTAAAGTTCGCAATCTTTAAAGTGAAAGAAAAATGTCCAAGATTGAGATTTCTCTTTAGAGTTACCATTAAAAACATATAACTCTCTAGTTAAGAAAGAATGTGTCAACAAATATTTTCGCTATTTTGTCAATTCCTGGAGAAATATTTACGTGAAATAAAGCAAACACAGAAAAACACATTCAACTAAACATCATTGGTAGTTGTATTCCCCTAGCAAGAGATTAGTAATGGGAAAAGTTTCCTTAATTATTCTTAATTATATTCTTAAATTCCATGCTTATTTGATTTTAAACACTAATGGGCTCTTCACATGACACAAAAGTTTTATTTGTTCTATTCTGTCTTTGGAGACAGAAAATTTAAATCCTTCGAAATGTTTTCCATTGAGAGTTATTTGTAGTGGTGGTGGTGGGACTAATCCCCATCTGGTCTAGTGAAACTAGACCAGATCCATGAGTCCATTTATCCTCAAAAAGTCTAGGAACAGTAGGGGAGAAGCAACAGCCTCCTCACATGAAAACCCCACACATTGCAGAATGTGCTGGGGAGAAAAAGGACTGATTTCACATTTGGTGCAAATTGGGTAGCTTCTTTTACCACCTTCAAAATTCATGCACCTCAGGTGACCAGTC
Organism: Trichonephila clavata; assembly: GCA_019973975.1. NCBI lineage: Eukaryota > Metazoa > Arthropoda > Arachnida > Araneae > Nephilidae > Trichonephila > Trichonephila clavata. The sequence goes on along the minus strand of BMAO01018133.1, from coordinate 9,871 downwards.
GAAAATCGCGAGAATGCCGTCTGATACGATCTGGAACCCTTGAATGATATGGCGGATCCAGGATGTCTTTGAAAATACCATGGATGTACAGGAGGGACAACCCAGGTTCTACATATCAATTCTTTAGCCCTGGAGTAGATCTCGGTTGACGTAAGGACCATGTGGTCTCCCGGGTCCACAGGATCACTGGCAGCCGCTTTCGCAAGATCATCCGCTTCTTCATTCCCAGGCAGGCCTACGTGAGAAGGGACCCATTGTAGATGGATAGGGTGGATGGTATTTGTTCATGCAGTAATATGTATTTCCTACAGGTGTCGCAGGTATTCTGCTGTTCCATTATAACTTGCTTAAGCTTAGAGCAATGGGTGTAAGAGTCGAATTATTCGTGGAACGTTAAAATGAAATTGCATCATTACAAGAGAGAGAGAACTCATTTGAAATGAAAACAATTCTTTGGACTGACTTTTTTTATTTTACAAGTACTTAACTTTTGTTTCAATAAAAATCTCTCTTCATTTTAATTGAAGAGAGAGAGAGAGAGAGATTACTGTTAGAAGAATTGTTAGCATTTGAAATCATTAAAATTACTAACAATGTTAATTATTTTACCAATGTCCAATATTTTAATAATAATCTTAAAATTCCCAAATTGTCACTTAGAAATAGTTCCAAACTATCATTTTGGTGAAAATCTACTTTTCGAAATGGTTCCCATGAGAGGAAAAACACTTGAAACAATGATTCTGAAGAGCACCCTTTTATTCGTCTTATTACATTGTATTCCCAGTTCAAGTTATGTCTTGAAATTCAGACTCAATTGATGGTGTACATATAAAATTAACGAACCATTAGTAAATCACAAAAGAATAACAAAACGTGTAGTTTCTACAAGGGTTGTCCCGTTGAAGTGATCCGATAGGTAGCGACCTATTGCTTAGTATGGCTAGTTACCTCTCAACTATGCGAACACTTGTGAAATCATCCAGTCGACTGCAAGGTTTCCTACTATGGTATTAACAATAGAATTTTCAGGAAACTGTAAAGCCAACAACGAGGTAAGATAAGCCGTCCTCGGCCACTACTCGTTTCATACAATACTAGTTTATAGTTGAAACATGTGCCATGAAATTTCAAAACGTTAAAGAACAAAACAAATCTTTTTCAACCAAATCGCACACATTCCATGAATCTCAGATCCGAATTGGTTTCTAAACTTTATTCAATTTCCAGAGGTGGCTCCACTATTTTCGTTTCAAAAGGTTAGACAAGTGCTTGATATCTTATCTGCTTATAATTACAAATATACATCAAAGATATTCGAGCATATTAATCGTCGGTAAAAACCTTTTCTCTGAACAATGACCAACAGAGTGCATCTTTCTTTACAGGCAACTTTACATGCATTGAAGTTTTGTTCACTCTGGAGCGTCGTCTAGGCTACTACCTTTTCCACACCTACATCCCGACCTGCCTCATCGTGATCATGTCGTGGATCTCCTTTTGGATCCGAGCTGACGCCGTTCCCGCCCGGGTCACCTTATGCGTCACCTCCCTCCTCACCCTGGCCACTCAACACGCGCAGTCACAAAAGTCCTTGCCTCCTGTGTCCTACATCAAAGCCATCGATATCTTCATGTCCACGTGCACTCTCTTCGTGTTCTCGTCCCTCATGGAGTATGCCATCGTCAACATCGTGATCGGTCAAGCAGAGGAAAGGGAGAGAATGAACAGCGGTCTCTTCAATGATGTGCAGTTGATCCGTGTGGAAGTAAGTTTCAATCGTGTAAGGGCATTTAGATTAACATAAGCATCTATTTGTTCGCTTAAGGAGCCACCTAAAGTGCATCTTACTAACTAACTATTGTTCAGTGGTAGAATGCTCTAACTAACTACAAATAAATTCTACTAAACTAAATTGATGACCAGCCAGATAGGTTTTTATGCTTTTAATGACATCTATATACATATTTACAAAGTTTAGTGACTTCTGCCTATTAATTCTAAATACTATCAAATACTAGAAAACGAAGCAAACATCATCTTAGCAAAACTAGGTCAGAACTGAACTCGGAAGCGAAACAAAAACACATTTTACACATACAGAAAAAGTGGGAGCGCCATCTATAGGGCTTTTCGCCACACCACCCATCAATTGGTCAGCCATCTTGGAATTTGTGACTTTACTTCATTAAAATTGATTATATTAGTCATTGAAATATATTTTTTAAAGTTTTTAAGTGGATAGTGTTTGATGAGTGTGAGAAAATTTTTATTTTACCATATTAAACGATATTACTAGCTGATATATGACCCGAACGTTATTCGAGTTAAACAGTAAGCATTAAAAGTTTTGAGAAATGTGAAAAAGATTGAAAAGTAAAAGATTGTTTGAATAAATATTCGCGTATATTTTTTTAAAGTCCCAATTAGCTTTGAATGCCTTAACAACAAAAAATATAGTTAAACTTCTTTATAAAATATTTCAATAAGTTATTAAGATAACTAAAATAATATAAGATCGCATTACGTAATATGTACAATGATAAAACAGAGTGTTATTAATTTTTAGACAATTTTAAACCCATTGCAATATAAAATATAGGTAAAAGTTTTCTGTTGTATTTCTATAAAAATACATCCTCTTTTGAAACGTTATTTGAAATACAAAAGAAAACAGAGATTTTACCTATTAGTTTGTAAGACAAAAAATTAATAACAGTGTTTATCATTACTTTCTTTCCCCTTAAATTAAAAAATTGATAAAAAAATTCTGAAAAATCTGTGATTTTTTTTATATTTTAAGGCGGTTATAAAATAATGTGTCCTTCCTATGTTTATAAAATATAACTTACTTTATAAGTTTTATGAAATAAGCTTTATAAGTTATGTAGACTCCTGGAAATTAAAATTGCAATACCAATAAGTAATGATCTGACGAACATCATAATCTATATATATAAAAATGTTATGTTGGTTTGTGTACGCTTCCATAACTCAAAAAGTTCTGCATGGATTTATCTGAAATTTTGACACAACCTTGCATTTCACTCCGGTCAGGTTCTTATGTACTTTTTATTTCGAAATGCAATCTAAATTTTTTTAAATTTAGTTTTTAAGTGATTTTTTGATGTTATGACGTCATACGATGTCACGACTCGCTTTGAATGCGAAAATTTAAGCTTTACACATATTTTTTCCGAATTATTACATATTTTTACTATACTTAAGTTTATTGGTTGTCATATTTTTCGATTTCTTTGTTCTTTGATACGTAATTGGAATTAATTTTCGAATAAATCATTTTTTTTAAAAATTATTCTTTCAACCACTCAAATTTTGTTTTGTAGTTTGACAACATTCCGATAGCTAACGCGCGATAAACAATTTTTTATGTTGTTGAAATACACAAGTTAGGTTTTCTGATATGAATTATTTTTTAACAAAATACTGATTACGGTTTGCTTCGTATAACTTATTAATTGACAGGGTTTTGAATTAGTAAGTTTTTTTCTCTATTTTAAACAATATTTTAAATTTCATTTGATGTTATTATTGAAATACAGGTTAGTTTTCCTGATATATAATTTCAGTCATCAAAATATTAAACCATACTTTTGTTTTCGATGACTTTTTTAAAATTTAAATTTGTTATAACCTTCTTAGTAACTTCTTTCCATTAGTAATTTGTTAACTGAAAACTTGGAAGTTAGTACGGTTTGCTTGGTACTTACTTATTATTGCAACAATCACCAACGTTCAAAATAACTCTCCAAGTTTGGCAACCCTGATCTCCTATGTGTTGTATGAGTTGAATTGGCAATCATGTGCTTCATTTCATATAATGTCACCAATAGGTTCCATTTGCTTTTATCAAGGACATAGCTACCGCTGTATCTTCCGTACCAATGATACAAGGCCTCCAAGTTACAGTGGCCCCAATCTGTGTTACTACAGTCTCACTAACACGGTGTTCATATCTGAAAATTGCCTCCCCCCGCAAAGGAATTTTGATACAGGGCTTACTCAGAGCTGTTTTGCAATTTTGTGTGTTTTTATTTTAACCTTTTTAAGTGTAGTCAATTGGCTTCAGTACACAAAATTGCCTTGCAGAAAATAGAACTTATACTGGACATCATACTGGACACACACACACACAACACAAGTAAAAGCAATGTTGGTAGTAATTACATATCAAAATAGCTCGAATACCTGTTGAGGAAGCAGGGGTTCGTAAGATTGTAATTATTTTTGGGGTACTTATGTACTATCGCAACAATCACCAGCGTTTAAAATAACTCGCCAATTTGGCAACCCCAATTTCGCATGTGATATACACCTAAATTGACAATCATGTGCTTCGTTTCATATGATATTGCCAATAGGTAACAATAATATTTAAAGTACTTTATATTTTCACAAATTATGCTTTTGCATTGATAGTTTAGTTCTTTTTATGTCAGTTAACATTAGAGTTGTATTTAATTTTTCAATTTATTTTTATGCTTGGGATATGTATTTAGATTTTTTTTATATATAATGCTAAATTTAATTTGGTACTTATGTATTATCGCACAAATCGTCAGCGTTCAAGATAACGCCACTTGGCAATCCCAATTTTGTATGCGCTTAATTCGCAATCATGTGCTTCATTTCCTATAATGTCACCAATAGGTTGCGATAATACATAAGTACCTTTAATTAGACTGGCCGCAACACACCAATTTGGCGTGATTTCAAAATCATGCCAAAAACAAATAGCGTACCAATATGAAATTAATATTGTGGATATTATTTTAGCCTTTTTTATAGACAATCCATTAAGAAAATTATGCCCAATATAAGATTCACAATTGGCTGGATGGACCAGCTCTTCCCCCCCCCCCATTTAACCAGACTGAGCCACAGCAACGCGTGGCAGGGTACAGCTAGTTACGTATAAGAAAGAAGAGGTTGGGATATGCAAATTATTAGTATTTTAGCGTATTGAGATTATGCAGGAGGGAGAAACGACACCTGAAGCACTGCATAAAGAAAAGTTGTGTAGTGGAATTCCTCATTCGGAAAGTGCTTTATAAGGTCAGAATTGCTTTGAATATCGTGTTATGCCTCGAATAAGAAGAAATGCTTACCAGCGAGTGTAGTAATTCGATAGAGAGAGTGCCTATCTCGAGAGTGCGGATTATAGTTCCGTGATATTGCCCGTCGCACAGGACGAAATTTAACCACGAATATAGAATCAATGGATTGCTAAGTGTCATTCTGAACGGCATGGAAAATCTCCACGCCCTCCCATAACTAACGTCCGATAGGACAGACATATTGTTAATCGATCGTGCAAAACTGTACAACCACATCACGGAACATTAGTCAGGAAATGGGAATGTTTGCAGCACGCCCAGTATCTGCTTGTGCGGGGCGACGACATTCGCAGCAGAGAGGACTGTCATCACGGTGGTCATTACTTCGGCTTCCCTTGACAACGCAAACATAGAAAGACGGCGACTCTGATGCACCGAAGGACAAAGCTGGATACTGGAGTGACACAATGTCGTCTTTTCAGACGTCCCGGTTCCTTATATAGTATTCTGATGGCATATATGTCTGGAGGCTTCCAGGAGACCGCTTATCGCCTGCTTGTAATCAATATCGACCCTGTATCTGGTGCGATGGGTTAGGAAGCCATTGGGTACACGACACGCACATCTCTATTTAAAATCGACGGTAACTTGAACGCAGATCGGTACGTTTCTGACATCTTACGCCCAATGATTGCGCCTTACCTTCAAGGCCTGCCAAGCGCCGTCTTCCAACAAGATAATACATAACCACATGTTACACGTCGTGTTCGGACCTTTCTCGATACCAAAGTATTCGATAATTCCTTGGCCTGCATGATCTCCTGATCTGTCACCCATTGAAAACCCTGGTCACTCGCAGCTGAGAAAATGACCCGCCATCCCTCTTCGGCAAATACGGTTGATGATGTGTGGTAAAACGAAGCAGCATGGATTGAAATGCCCATTTCTGTCATTCAAACCCAGTTTGACTCCATGCCTTACCGAGTAAGAAGCCGTTTTAGCTACCAGGGGTGGTAGCTGTTTCTATTAACTTCGCATCCCTGAGTACCTCCAAAACTGCTTGCAAATTTAATCATTTTTAAAAGCTTTTATTTAAACTTACAATGTATGTATGTATGTATGTATGTATGTATGTATGTATGGTATGTATTTGTTCGGGTGGAATCTTGCAACTCAATTTTGAAGCTGATATCTTCCTCCCATTGAGCTGAAATTTTGTATACACGTTTAGTTTGGATGACAATGCATGTTTTGACCATTTATATTCCAATATTGCAATTAATTAAAAAGATATTAATTAAAAACGTTAAACTAATTTTGGGCGCCAACTTGGATATATCTGTATTGTTGTAATAATTTTATTGTTACAACAATGACAAAAGTTGGCGTCGAAAATCGGTTTTCAGCCAAACTGGAATTTCATAACGTTGCGCTATTGACTGTATTAATTAACTTTGTCTAAAATAATTACATTTCTACAACGTAAAAATAATCTAATTTCTACAACATATGCAATTTTTTTTACAAATTTCTATCTATTTTCTTGGATTTAAATTCAAAACAAAAAAAGTAGAGCTATTTTTCAAGTAGATTGGTACATTGTATACCTTTCTCAACGCTGCCAAGTTAAACTGAGATGGAGTATTATAGAAATTCTAACTTTAACCCTTTAAATGGTTTGCCCGTACACCTTACGGGCTACTGAAAGTTAGCCACAACCGGTTTGCCCGTGAGCTGTATAGGCAACGAAATTTTTTTCTTTCTATATTTTATTTGCACAGACATTTTTATTCCTATAATAAGGTTATTAGTATAGTGTGTATTTAGGAGATGCAGAGAGAGAGGAGAGTTTGTCCATGGGACTGAACTACTCTTCATTCAGAATTTTGGTAGTGGTGAAGGTGAGAATTTTTCACTGAAGGCAAGAATATACACTGGTGTGCAAAAATTAAGGACGAAGTCAAAAAATTAACATATCAGCTGAACGAAGAGGCAGAGCGGACAGAAAGACCAATCAGGAGATTAAGTGAGGTGATGTACGGTAGCACATGCGCAGATATGCAGGTAGACGTAATGGGGGAGTGTCTGAGCAGTAAAGCATGTTGGCGGTGTAAGATTAGTATTTCTGGCAAAGAGATTGCACACCGTATAGCAGTTAAAATCACACGAGTTGCTGCCTCAGCGAGAAATGGGGAATAATCAATCTGTTAGATGACATCTGGATGCTTTACCCGAGGTCCAATCATTGGGAAGTTGGAGGAAGGTCGCAGTGTGACAAGTGTGGGTGCAGAGTTCGGAATTGCTCACAGCATCGTTTCACGACTTTGGAGACAATTTCAAACTACAGGAACAGCTATCCGGGGGTTCAGTAGTGGTCGTCCACGAGGAACACACCCGCAGATGACTGGTATATTGCCTTACAGGCCAGAAGAAACAGGCGGCAGACAGCGGGAGAAATCGCTTGACACACGACACAGGCGACTGGACGCCCGATATCGCGTTTTACCGTGGTCGGAAGACTGCACGGTGGTGGTCTGTTTGCACGACGCCCTGTACGGTGTGTACCTCTAACGCCTGCCCATCGGAGAAGGCGTTCTCTGTGGTGCCGGGAATACCGGAATTGGAGAGACAATGAATGGGGACGAGCTCTTTACAGATGAGAGCAGATTCCGTCTGAGTACGATTCTCATCGCATACTCATCTGGAGAGAGCGGGGAAGCCGCAATCATCCCTCGAACATCATTGAAAGGGACAGGTATGGAGGTGGCGGTGTTCTCGTTTGGGGAGGCATCATGCTTGGTAGTCGTACAGACCTTCACATCTTCACGCAGGTTCAGTCAACGGGACCCGTTATTGTAACGAGATTCTTCTTCCATATGGTCGTCTTTTAGAGGCGCTATGAGGTCCGCAGTTCCTTTTCATGGATGACAATGCACCATGTCATCGCACAGTAGCTGCCGAACAGCTCTTAGAGAGTGAGGATATTGAACGTATGGATTGGCCGGCACGATCTCCGGATCTCAATCCCATCGATCATGTATGGGATTTACTAGGCAGACGCTTGGCAGCTCGTACCTTACACCAGTAAACGATTCCGGAGCTTCGATTGGCGCTGCAAGACGAATGGGCAGCAATGCCTCAACAACTCATTGACACCCTGATTCTCAGCATGGTAGACGCTGTGAAACCTGCCTAGCAGTCAGAGGAGATCATATCCCCTACTAAAGACCGGATATTTCTTGCTGGACACCCATCACAGGGATGTTCGGCCTTCAGTCGCATTGCGCTCCATGCTACTTTTCAATAAAGCTTCTTTTTTATCCCTCTGATTTCTCTTTTAGTAAGTGTTGCTTACATTACTCATGTCCTTACGTATTGGGGATCTTACGGTATTAAATGTGTTGATTTGGAATGCTTTTGTACAAAGTTATATTGAAAAAACCGTCTCGTCCTTAATTTTTGCACACCAGTGTATATTCTTGAAAATATTGGATAAAGAACGGGGATTACAAGGCAATGTACAATGTGTTGCCTAAGGAAAATGGATAGATAATCCAAAGAAGTCGATATTATCTCTATCCCATTGGAATATAAGACTTAGTGTGTTATACACTATTCTTCATATTGTGTGTGCATATAAATATGCACACACATGAAATCCTATCAATCGTATGAAAAAGAGGTATGAACATGAAATTTTTGGTAAGTGGAAGAAATATATTTTAAGCTATATGTGAAATATTCTTCATAGTACGCAGAATGTACTCATTAAAAACAAACATTTAAGGTTTTTGTGTTCAAAAATTATAAAATAAAAAAAGGTGAGTAAAATTTTAAACCGGAGATTAAATAAAAATCTTCCATTTTCTCGCGTTCTGTTAATTATTATGCTTAGTTACATGCAGTTAAAAAATGGGCTTTTTCGGGAAAATTTTGGTCAAAAAAATTGACCGCTTAAGAGGTTAATCTATGAAGCTCAGACAAAAAATAATTATAGAATCGGAAAGATCATTTATTTCGTCCCGATAAGGTTAATGTTTTTTACGAAATAATATTTGTATTTCTTAACGATTTTTTTTTTAAATACAAAATCGATGCGTTTTTATAAAAAAATGTCTAAATCGTTGCGCATGAAATTTTTTTTGTTTAAATGAATCGACATTCCTTACTAAACAGCTCAAGCTTTGCTTTTTAGAATTAGTCATTTAAAAAATAAAATGCCGAAAACATTTTTTTTTACGATTTTTCAAGAAATACTCAAAATTTTAATTAAACAATTAATAACTTCGTCATTTATGAAGAAAATCTCATGAATTTTTTTTTCGTGTGTAGGACAATATTACTCAAGATCTGTACGAAGATTGAAAAAATTGCTTAAAAATTACGGATTTTAAAAAAATTGTGTTTTAGTCTAGTACCCTTTTTGGGAATTCATTTAGCTAACTGTTCGAAAATAACCGGCAAACACCTAGCATTGAATGAGATGAACATACTGAGAAACCTGTCCAGTGATAACTAAAAAGTGAAAAATAAATTAAAAGTAAAAAAGCTTTTTTAAAACAAGCTTTTATTTAAACGCGCTAAAAAGAATAAAATAATTTTTCTTTAAAACTTTTTTTACTATCAACTTTTCCGTCATTACACAATTTATATGATATAAAAGCTTGTCGTGAGATTTACCTCTGCAGATAAACAAGTAAATTAAATAACTTGATCGGATTGATTTAATTTTTAAAAATTTCAAAAGTAAATAAGAGTACTTTAATCTCGCGACGAGCTTTTATATCATATAA